>JABJVR010003936.1:0-15324 GCA_025773905.1 Chitala chitala
TGGTACAGTCCAAGCGTCGTCCTCAGGCTCACACACAAGGACGCATCAATCATGAAAGCAGATCAAGGTTCCTCCTTGTAAAGGAGCACAGTAAATTCACTCGTCATATTTATCAGGAGCCAGCCCCACCCAGGGGGGGGCATTTAATAAAACTCATTTGAAAATGTTGCAAAGATTGCCCTTTGCATTGTGGGCTGAGTCTGTGTGCAACCCCTGCTTGGCAGTAAACAGAGGCCACACTGTAAAGGCAGGGGATTAGGGCTAAGCTAACAGGAAATTGAACTGTGTCCTTTGCCTGGATCAGCTGACCCTGAGGAAGAGATGTCCTCACGGCGGCAGTGGGGGCAGCTGCGCGTGCATGCGCACACGCTCACGTGGCATACGGCATGTAGGGCCTGCCACGGGCAATAGGATTTAAAGACGTGTCACTTCCTGCATAACAGCAGTGCAGCGGTGAGGGGGTTGACAGGGCTATGACCATCAGTCTTCCCTTTCAAATCACCCCCCCTCCCCCCTGGGGACAACATGAATCTCTCCCTCCCCCCTGCAGGTTTATCCTCATATTGCACTCCACACCCAAAGGGGGGGGGGGGAAATAAAAAATCAATTGCAGCAACCCCTTCAACCTCACTGTCTTCCATCACTAAAAGCCAGTACTCCATCAGAGACATCTGCTTAACCTAAACAAGGGCAGAGAAAGCTCTGCCACTAGGCACACAGTTCTGATAGCAGGGTTGCCGTGACAATGTGTCTGTGGGCTGGGCGGCCCAGGCCCGGCTATCTCATTGCAGGGCTGTCCACATTACTATCTCTGCATGTGTAACAGCTGTAATACTCTCCACTCTTCCAGCACAGAAACCTGGCAACAGCACCCAAGTCTGGGAGCTTGCCAGTTTGATGCCCCTAACCAAAACGGTAAAGGAAGGGGTGCCACAAGTCACTTTCTCACAAGGTGCCAGTTCACTTACGAGATCCAATACAAAGAACCAGCTGAAGCGTGGACAGAAAGCTGCTCAGTGCAACGGTACACCACAGCCCCCGGGTCAGGAGGAACAGGGTCAGGAACAGCAGAGCCCCCGGGTCAGGAGGAGAAAATGCAGGACTTGGTGCAGAAGGACATAGGAAGAGAATGAAAGACGACATGAAAATGACACCATACAGCCTTTAATGGGTGGGGGAGGGATTGAGAAAAGCTAAAGATAAAAAAATTAACCCAATTTATTTTTACTATTAAGCTTTAACACATTAATAACTAGTAACGTGAATCCTGATTTTCAGTCGTCATACAAATCTTCACGGTTTAATTACATCGCCTATAGGGTGCTGCTGTTAATTAGAGTCAAACATGTAAGAACACGAGCGGTTAAAAAGAACAAGCGAACTGAGCCGCCGTTCTCAACGAGACTTTGTTTTCCCACCACTCAGCTGGACGTCTCAGGCACCTCGAGCGTTTTGTGCGTTGACCACGTTCAGATGTGAGACGTTCGGGTTTCTCACTGGCTCCACAGCCACTGAACCACACGCTGGCCTGTTCACAATGGAACAACCAGCTTCAGCTCTGCTCAGCTGAAGGTGCAAGGGCGGCAGAACACCTGCCGCGCATCAAGTGTCAGAAACAGAACCAAAGGAGGGGTTGGGGGCTGGGTGTTACCAAACAGCACACACATCCCTTCTGGGCCTGCTTCTGAAACACAGAACCGCCGGCCCTCCTATACATCCAACTACACCAAACCCAGAAAACCTGGTAGGAGCACTCCATTTTACCTCAAGCAGCCGGGAACAACAAACCGCAAAGCCTGACGTCGTCACGGTACCGCACCACACCTGGACCTCACCATCTTTAATCCACACGAATGTCTGTTCGATGCCAGTACACCCAGTCACACGTCTAATACATTACAGAGCCGACTCCCTGGAGCAAACGCACACGCGTCTGCCAAAAGGGAAAAACCCGCTCTCAAAGTCATTTCATCTATAAGCTCTTAGCAAAATGTCCATAACTGTCATTTAAAGCCCTTACATTCCCATTAACATTTCATTACTGTCAAGTCTTTACTTTTTTGGTCACATGAGAAAAGGGTTTAGATCAACGTTCACAAAAAAATAAAGCCATTGGTGACAACAGTGCAGATGGCTGGCTTACGAAAAAACTATATTGATTATATATTACTGGCGTTAATGGGATAGATTTAATTCAGTCTACGGCAGCCACTGGGTTACACAAGAAGCCCCAGAGGAGTTAGATTCGTATACAAAGCATTTAAAAAGAGGAAAAATTAATGACAATAATGACAAACAACACATCACCCAACTAATTAGACAGGAGGAATCAAACCTGCTCTTAACAATGGACAATATACAAATTCCATCTGAAGACAGTGACTAACAGATAGACAAAGGTCATAAGACAAAAAAAGCATAGTCAAAATTTACTTAAAGAGCAAACAGGAACAATATAAGTGATTTAGTATACGCAGCCTAAACGTGAAACGCATACTGCAAAAGTGCACAAGTCAGTCAAAGGTCCTCGTCCTTACCACTTTACACGGCTAGCGGTCCGACATGATGGCCATGTTTTTATGCAGGAATGCGAGTCTGCATGTTGTCCACACGATTACATCCAACTGGGGATTTTTTTATTTTTTTTTTTTTTTAGGCTGGCATTGAGACCAAAGAGCATGAAGTGATGTGAAATGCGGATGGTAGGAGGGGGGCTTAGGACAGCTTGCCGAGACTCCGCTTTCCCACCCAGATGTTAGCGGGCGGCAGAAGCAGCACAGCAGGGCTTACGAGTTTAAGCACCCCCCTCCCCCTCCTTGCCCGGCATGCCGGAAGCACGGTCCAAGCCTCCTCACGGGCAGACCGGGACTGTGCCACCAGCTCGCAGAACTCTCCTCTTAGACAAAAGCCAGTCTGGCACCTGGTGCGATATGGACAACACCAGGCAGGCTCTGAGGGTTGGAAGCTTAAAGCAGTTGGCCTGTCCCGGGACAGAGCTGGGCCGATGCAGGCAGCGCGCAGGGGCCTGGTTACACACCGAACACGGGTCGACAGCAGCAGCGAGGCTCGCTCAGATCTTAGGTACAGAGATACGAATTTAACAGGCAAGTAGAGAAGGCAGACAGTACTGCCAACAGGACAACTAATAAGACCACTGAGAGAGGTTGCACTGCTGTGAAGACTAGTAGTGTGGGGGGGGGGGCATCCCTAATGAATTTACCAGTCGAGCCGTTATCGTACCCCACCCATCTCTGAAGGCTTAAATTCCTTTCTGAAGGCAAACCACTTAATTTCCTTTTTAAGAGGCGCAAAGAGAAATTTGCATTATTATATATGCACCCTAGAATAACGCTTATTAAATGACCTGGATTGTACAAGAGAAATTGCTTTGTGGCCCATTTCCTGCCTTGTGCCCAAAAAAATTCCCCCATCTGACAGTACACGTAATTTTTGACCTGGATTTTCACAGCGCATCACATCAGACAACATGGGTGCAAGTCAAAGGGGCAGGTCCTGCCAACAGCCTGAAGGCGTGCTAACTTCACACAATAGTTGTAAGGAGGAAAGTGGGAGGGAGTTAAAAAAAAAAAAAAAAAAAAATGAAATGAACCAGAAGGCATAAATAAACAACCACAAAACATGCTTGTGCCCAGACCAGGTCTGAGAAACCTTTGGGTGGGTGGGGGGTTTGCAGTAGAAACTGTCACACCGAAGCGGTTGGAGCTGCTGATCACGTCGCCATGGTGGCGGCGGTAAGCCCCTCTGAAATGTCCCAGGTTGCACCTCAGAGTATTGGGCCTGCCACAGAGGAGCTCTGTGGAAAACCTGCACAGAAAGGTGTGAGAAGTCCACCATCTGGAACCTGTACACACTCGCACTCATCCAGACCAAACACTACGATGATCTTAAAGCCAAACGAAAGCAAAACAAAGACACCAGTACTGAACTCTACAAAGCAGATAACCCAAACTTATTGTTTTGCATGATATATATACACGTGTGCGTGTGCACACGCTCTGATGTGTTGTTTAAAGGACTTTCCAACCGGTGGAGGGTTGGGGGTAGTAGAACTAAACCAACTTGCAGATAAGAGGCTAATTACAGAAACAATTACAATTCACTGATGCTCTGCTTACAACCCTTTTGAGAAGCATCACTGTTGTGAACATGTGAAGCACATTTGGGGGAGCTGAGAGCTTCCGCCCCCCCCCATACGAGATCTTCTTTCATGTCTGATTTCACTCAACGCAGACAGCTTCGCACCCACTGTTCACTTGGGCGAGGGTTCCCATCATGCTCCTGCACCGTAGGCGCGTCGCTGGCAGTCCAACAAGCGCGGCGCTACGACGTCACGGTCCCTTTGCCGCTCCCGGAGCTCGAGAGGTTTTCGACTCGAGCGTAGTCGTGTCTGCACCGTGCGCTCAACTCCAGTTGACTACAAACACCGCGTCCATAGCAACAGGGTAGGGATACAGCTGCCTCTTTCACAGATCCGAAATAAATAAATAAATTGTTCAACAATAGCAGGATGCAAGTGTTGCACACTTGGAAATATAAACTTGTTGCATTCAAAATACATAACAGTAATATATAAGCTGGAGGGTATTCTGAATGGGGGGGGGGGGTTTACATTGGTATCATCATGGGTTTAGAGCCAACCCATAATCAGACAGAGGTCAGGATGGAATGGGGCGCCTCTGCTAAATACGGCTTTTATTTTGAGTCTGCATACCCATTATTTTGGGCCAGATAGGAACAACCTAATTATAGAAACTCTCGATTAAAGCCTGTATTCATGGACTATTTTCTTGTAATAACACCACTTGGTAACCCCCCCCCCACTGCTGATGAAGGTTACGTGTGCCCACGGGGCTCAAGTACAGCTGTGTCTTCTCCTGGAGAGGGCCTGTCTGGAACAGAACATCTTTCAGCAACTCCTCTTAGTACTGTGTCCTCACACGCACCCTGTTACCCCCTCCCACCCAGCAGCACCCTTAGGTGACAGGAAGCCTGGACCACCGACACCTCTCTCCAATAGCAGCGACAGCCTGTGTCCCCACCGTCCAGTGTCACACGGCCATTCTGGCACCGGCCGTTTTCACCCCTCGTCTCGGATGGTGCCATTTCAATCATGTGAAACTTCAAAACAGGAAGGCCTCAAAAAAAAAAAAAAAACAAACCTTTCCCACAGTTTGGGAGAATACAACTTGGCAAGAAAACATACTCCAAGCAAAATATCTCATGCAACATAATTATAATGTTAAAAAAACTAACCGTTATGCGCAACACAAAAACGTGACTGGTACATACTCAAGGCATTTCTTAGCCAACGCAAACCCAGACGTCAGCGTTTCTGCAACGTGAAGGGCTGCACTCTTGCTTCGTTATAGCCACTGATTAATAACCGTCAATCTGTACGCATTTCATCCCAGAACCACAATTCTGAAGACCCATGTAAGCAGCACAGAGGACTGCCAACCTCAGATCCGGTACGGCACTGATACTCCACCAATCTCCAACAGACACCCAGACTGTGATTATTAAGAAGGAGTCGCACAACATGAAGGAAACACACTGCCAGGTAAAAACAAAAAAAAGAAGTGTTTCACTCCTTGCTGAGGGCAAAGAAACACAAAAACCACAAAATAGGCTTTAAGGCTCTTCTGAGGGCAACTGCGCAAACTAGAACATGAAACAAATGAAGGAGAGGCTAAACGCATGTCATTGACCTGAAAATTACCACTCCATAATAATTCCATGCATCTTGGCAGGTGGGGGGGGGGGATTATGGTGAACAGCTCTAAAAGAGAAAGACAAATATAGAAGCTGAATAACAAGCTACACAAAAGCTGCTTTGTATACAATACGAAGAGAGAAACAAGGAATAAAACAAGATGTTGTTGAAAATGAACAATATGGTTCAAAGGACCGTGCAAGCATGAGGGCTTTGGGGGGAAATTAGGGAGAAGGAAACAGAACCGAAGCAAGGAAATTAGATCAGTACTTTATGCCTTTTTAAAATCCCCAAAGTCTAATATGCCTAATAAAAAGTTCACCCCGTCTGTTGGCTCTGAAAAAGAAAGCTTGGGGGGGCTGGGTGGCATCTGTTTCCCACAAACAGAACCACAGTTTCTGAGCCACTCTCCCCTGTAAATAGTGGACAAGCAGGTTAGGCCACTTCAGGTGGGCCACCAACACTGAAGCTGGAGAGACGACTGCCCAGAACTGCTAGGGCTCGGGAGAGGACAAAGACCAGAGTGTAAACTAAAGGAACTTCAGTGGTGTCTTCACCCAGTGACGTGTAAAGCGTACACTAAAGGAAACACACAAAGTGTGCACTTCAGGGGATGCCTTCACTGTCATCAATACACGTGCCAGTGGCCCCATTACCAAGCACACTTTTTAAAATACATTCTGAGCCAAAATAAACGCAACCTAATTGTAATTATCATGCTCTGAAAATTGTTCCATCGTGTAAATCACATTTCTATACTGCATTTTCACCAACTTGGTCTGATGATAACTTAATTACATAATGATAAATTCTAGCAGTGAGTAAGTATGACACACGGACTACCAGATAAACATAGTGGACAAGATAAACGCTTTCAGAAGACGTTTAAAGAACAGTCTGAAACATCACTGAAGCCTCATAAAGAACAGATCATCTCATTAGGCATTACTGTGTCACCATTAGCTGGTCCTGCGACTCTGAAACCTCAGGTACATGTCAGGCCAGGAAAGGATTCGGTTCAAATCCGCAGAGACGTGGCGTGCAACTCGGTTTTTCACCAACTGATCATCGGATCGAGCCAACAGCAGGAGTTAATATTTAATTCTTCACCTTTAAAGGATGTCAAAGTAAGAGGAGATACACTCAGACAGCCGAGGGAACGAAGAGTAAGAGTTGGCGAGATCATCACAGCCTTGCTGATAATCACTTTTGAAAGTGACGATTTAATGTTCATCCAATTAAGCTTTTCATCTTTCCTCTGTGAGATGGCCCGATCTCATTCACGCTGATTTAACGGGCGTTTCAAAGTCTCTCATATCAAGACACAAACACAAACTCTGATAAAAGCATTTAAACAAATTATGAATATTAATCCGACTTCCCGGAAAACAAATTTATATGGCAGATGCGTTTTATTCACCCATTGAACGAAACTTCAGTCTGTTACCAGATTTAAACAATACAGAATACAATAAAACAAAAATCGCAGACGTTTACAAACATACATAGATGAATAAATAAACATGATGTGCCTTAATTATCGCTGAAAACACAAACGGTCCCTTTGTCATAATTTAATGTTTGTGTGGCTGATAAAGAGAAAATGTTAAGCACTGGCTTCGTATCTAAACAGAACTGTTAACTATAATGACTGTGATTAAAGTGCTTCTTTCAATTTATTTTGATATAGCGCCTTTCACAACAAGTTGCATCAAAGCGCTTTACAGAGGAATGACAGAGTGGAGGAAGAGCTCACCTGCAAGGTGGTGTCTGTGTGTCCCTGGGCCCGGGTGTCTCTGGGCGCCGCTGGGCTGCTGGCTTCCCGGGGTGCGATGCGAGTCTGCGGGGCTGTGCGCTCCGAGCGCCAGGTACCCCGCCGCGTGCTGCTGGGAGAGATTTGCCCCAGCGCCCCCACCGGTGTTGTTATTGCCCCCGCTGTTGCCGGCGCTGCCATTAGCTCCGCCGACGACGCCCGCGCCGTACTGATAGAACCCGGACCGTGAGCGCGATCGAGTCCTTGGGGGATCCATGGCCGGCGGGTGAGGATGATGATGGAGGAAAGGGTAAGGAGCGGAAAGGGGGGATGGGGTCGGACGAGACTGCGACGGAGAAGAGGACCCGGGCGCTAGTGAAAGCCTGCCGCCGGTATAGCTGCGCCTCCCAACTGCCCTGCCCCCCTCCACGCCTCCGTAATCGGCCTGCTCTTGCGGCTGACAGCCCGTGTCCTCACATAAATTACTTCGTTTCGGGATGGTGTCGCGAATAGCGGGAAGCCCAGAATAAACGGAAGGTCCCTGCGCTGCCGGATTACTGGCTGCAGCAACTGGCATTTCCCACTGGCGTTTCCCGGTCCTCTGGTCTTCGTTTCCTCTCCAGTAGTTTCAATCTTTAAAGCACTTTAGGATAGTTTATAGGGGGGAAAAAAGCAGGTTTAGTGCGGGATACAGATCAGAAGACATTTATATCCTCTCACATACCCCACTTTCCCACAGTGCTTTTTTCCAGATATTTAGCTAGTCCAGTTCAGACAGCTAACCGAAAACGGGCATATTTTAAATACTGCCGTTGTATTTTCACACTCCTTTTCTTCGGTGCGTGGGAAAATAAAATGGGGGGGGAAAAAAACAGGAGCAAACCGATCCGCTTCCGTGCGCCGATTTTCCCTGCGTTTTTTGGATACAGCTTCACAAGATCGTGATGAAAACACGTAGCTAACTTACTATCCACTTAAAATCTCTCGATTTTAGCCATGTACTATGGTCAGCCGTTGCCAGTTTTAGTATCCACTTTGCGATGTTACAGTATCTTCTATCCGCACCGATCCTGCGAAACAATGTTGCACCCCGAGACGCGCGCCGTGTGATCCCTCGGTCTCAGGCAGCCACGCCACTTTCCAACAGGCAAAACTCCTCCCTGACGGTGTGAAATCACACACGGAGCCCCTCTTCCGCGGAAGCCAGTGCTCAGCCTCGCATTCAAGTCAACACACGTCGTAAGAGAAATTAATGCAATCGTGAAAAAGAAATGTACAAAAAAAAGGAAATCTGTTTTTTTTTTGCTCAGATTACAGGAAACTACAAAACTCATTCACGGTCCAGCTGGTCACCTAATCCAACTTGGGTGAAAATTCATCTTGCTGGTTAAATAACTCATTTGCATTTCCACTTTTTGTGGCCGATTTGCGTTTGTTGTTAATTTCACATTTGTCACTTTTCCTAATATAAAAATTTAAGAAAGATCATGAGTAAATTTGGCGACAAGTATCCAATATTAGTAAACTGAGTGAAGCTTGCTTCGCCTCGGTCATGAAAAAAAAATCGACAAAAGACTTGCGTGACTGCTGAATCTAAAGTAATCTAATGCCGACAAATGAACTAGAACTACCCCAGACGGAAAAAGCGGGCCTCACCCTCCCATAACCTGGCACAGATATTAAAATCCTTGTCGAATCGTAACGATTTAAATACCCTCGCTACCCACACGAAGGAGCCATGCTTTAGACTCCGCTTTACAAAATAAAGGCGACGCCGTGTGTGTTCGCTTGACGTAGGAAAACATGTGACAGAAGATCAATGGAGGGGTTTCGGATCTCCGAACAGTCCTGACACATCGAAGTCAGAGAAAAACACATCGAGCAGCATCATCGGCACCTTTTTCGCACATTTCGAACACAAATTTTGCAACTTGCAGCACACGTCCTGTCGTATTATTTGTACTGCCTATACATTTTATTTAAAAGGCTTAAAACAGAACAATTTATTAAACTACTTGTGTATTGCAAATAAATCGACGTTCATCGATTGTTTCTGTCTCGCGAGAGTAAAAACAAGTAGGTATGCAAAGGCAGGAGGCAAGTTGTAAATTATTTACAAATAAAATACTCCCAGTGAGATTGATCGTTGCGCTCTCCCTGTCGCAGTAATGCATTCGCAGCTGTAGAAGTAGATTGATGTATAAAAAGGTTGTTTGTTAGCAAGCTATTAATGAAATTATCGTACTTTATGTGAAAATTTTGTAAAGTGTGTATTTGTGTTCAAATTATATAAAATGTGTGGCCTACAAATTAATTGAATTGAATTACTTTAATTAAAACGAAATAAAGAAATATTAAAAAATACATAACGTTAATTCCGTTGTGCACGGTTTTTGGTATCTTTGGTTTGACCTCTTTAACGTTTAAAGGTGACGGGCTTTTTTATTTTAAAAAAATATCTACGACATGAACACTTTGTTAGTGTGAAAATAAATTTTCGTTGGAATTAAATATTGGGCATTTCATCTGAAGTTACTCAGCTCAGCTACACAATAACTGAAGTTTTTTTTTTTTTTTTTACTTAAACTTAATCTGAAACCTTAGCCCACGTTTTACACGGTGCGACCGCGTCTGTGTTCAGTCACTTAATAGTTCAATGTTACAAGATGTGAAACACCGAAAAATCGGTCAACGTCATTAATTAAAATTAACATTATGCAGAGAACTTGGCTTTGCAAAATGAGAAACGTGCTTTTATGTACATAAAAGATCAAAGAAATCTTTAGGTTAAGAAATGTGATGGATGTATTTGCCTTAAAACAATGAACATGGATATTTTTAACTAACACAATGGAACAAAATATGGTTATTCCTCCTTGTGGCTTCCTGTCTTTTCTCTTCCATTCTTTTTTGTTCCCCAGTTCTACATCTACTCATTCGGCTCAACTGGGCGCACACAGACCACACTTATTGTAGAAACCTTCACATAAAGACATTTACTCTCCGCTCACATATTTACAACCATCCACAAACGTGGTGTGCATTATCTTGGGTGATCAATTTTAGGCCAGTATGGCAGTGGTTCACTGAGGATGACACAAGGCAATGAGAAAGAGGCTGAGGAGATAGTGTGGTTAGGGATGGGGGAAGGGAATGAGGCACATGCTTTGAGGGGAAAAGGGGTGGAGCACAGGGGATTCTTCAAACTGCTCTTATTGGTCCATTCAAACACAAGGGGGGAGGGGCGCTTCACACATTCTCACTCCAGCTGTACTGAAGATGACGGATTAGTGGGAATAATAATTTAAAAATAATAATAATAAATGAAACGTGCAGATATGAAGGTGCAGGCAAAAGTGAAACTGAATAATTCAGTAAAATGGCGCTCATGTATGAAGGGACGCTGGCATCGAGAAAATATTCAGTGTGCAGCAATAATACAGTTACACTGACAGGACAAACCGTAACCTGGTGCTCTGTGACCGAAGATGTTTTTCTAAACGTGTAAATGTACGACTGGTGTTAATTTGGTTACAGTGTTTACATTAAGATTCTCATAATTTTGCCCTTAATGGGCAACACAAGAAGGTAAATTGCATGCAACACCCAAGTAAACAATTAGTTGTGCAATTGGTTAATATTATTGTGGCATTTTACATAGGAGAACATTTTCAAACATCTTTGGCTTTAAGTTTGTTGGTTGTATGCCTGTATTGAAATGATATTATGTAAAACTATTTTTTTATGTTTTGCTTTAGAAATCAATGTAAAATATTCCCAAATACTGGTAATAGTTTCGTGTCTACATGAAAAATAAGATTATATCCACAAAACACAGTATTTAAAAAGATAATAGTGATTGTGATTCTGTGTGCAGCATATAAGAGAATAATTCAACCATTAACAGGCCTGAGCTTAACTACAATTCTGTTCATTTCTGTCTGAAAGTTTTCTTTGAAACATGAATTTGAAAGGCATTGGGAAGGAATATAACTAGTCTTTGTGAGGGGAAAAAATCCATTATTCCCAGAATGCATTGTCTATCTCAGAACCTAATTGGTGGGCTTCAATGCAGAGAGAAGAGAAGTTGTTTCCAATTGGCTAAGAAGTTTCATTTCTTCCCATAAGAAAGGTATGAAGCTGTCATTAAATTTATTACAGTATCGTACAGAGAAAACACATTATTTCTGAGTAGCATGAGTCAGTTGAGAATTTTAAAAATGACACAAAATGAGTCATGATGGCCTGAAATTGCCGTCACAGAGAGCGTAAATGAAACCTTTCAACGCTTCCATTACAGCACAGAAAACACTGCAGCTATTGAATGGATTGATACAAGGGTTAATTTAATGGTAATGATGCCAGTGGTTTTTTGGAAATAACAGAATAGCTTTGAGAGTAATGGACAGTTGTTCCAGTTTGAGCACATTAGGGCAGATTGTGCACGGCTTTGATTACGTTTCTCTTGCATGCCTTAAACCGGTTTCTTTCACGCGCATTTGTGAGAATGAGACTGCAATCGTGCACATGAAATTAAGTTTAACAGCTCATCCATGGCCCAATTTAGGGTGCAGGGACTCCAGAGGAAGGGAGAAAATTCTCCACTGGCCAGAAATTAATGGTCAGAGACTTTTTAGAATTTCCCCTGGCAACGTCACGGTGTATTTAAGCGCTGCACACATGAAATTATGAGTGTGTTGGGGTGCCTTGTCAGGACACAGGAGCCATTGTGATGAATGTATGTTTCCCTTTACGCATGCAGTTTGTGTGCGTGGTCAAAGGCAAGGAAGGGGAGAAGGTGGTCAGGAAAGGGCAAGATGATACGGTGTGGTTAGTGGTTGAAGCTGGACGACCAGAGACCAGAAGCCCACAAAAAAGGCAGTCGTTCAGCCAGGTCCCACATTAACACGTTGCCACTTGGCAATGAGGCACCAAAAAAGCAAAGTGTAGAACAGATGGATGTATATAAAAATACATCAAGGCAAAAAGATAGAAAATGTAATCTTATTTCATAAAAGCAGTATATACGGTCATATATTGTATACAGTATACTGTATATAGCATGTATGTCTTTCTGTGTCATGTAGACCAATGTTGCTGAAACATGTTTCTAAAAATAAATTACTGTGTGATAATTAGGCTTCACACCTCTTCTTATTTGATGAAAAATTCACCGCCAATATCAACTATTTGGTGCAGCAGAGTTATGGGAGTTTTAAACTAGCCAGATTACATTTTTTGCATTAATAATAAAACTGCAGTTTCTAGTGGGGGAAACAATCCTGAAGTTTAAAACATGTAACAGCTGAGACAATGAGTGAATAGTTCATATCTTTACACATGGACATCTGCATTCTCAATATTTGTACTGAGCTAAATTTTTCTACTTGAAGCAGTACAGTGCGCATTCTCATATTAATTATTTACTAAAAATACACGGTCCTTCTCTTTTTCCACCTACCATATTAGTTAATTCACAATGTTTTGGCCATGCCATTGCACAAAGTATTGTTAAAAGAACAAAGAGTCAAAAAGAAAAAAACCATTGTTTCATGCAATCATCTACATGGTCATATTAAGGATTAACATATGCTGTGTCTCTCTAACTCTATGTGAAAAAGGTGTTATTGGGACACATTCAAGACAAAGATACTGATGAAAGCAAGAGAACAAATCAGGGGACAGATGGCTGTTTGAAATAGCCAATAGCTTGACTGCGGCATGTGATTGCCATTAACCACACCCTATCGCAGTTCTCCATCATGACTACATGTGCTCTGGGCCTCATCTTTTCATTACATAGACCATTAACATGGGTTAATTCCTTAATTCACTTGGAAATCTCTTAGTATCACACATTAAAGTCAACAGTGTGTTGGACTACAATATGACTCAATTCTTTCTTTTTCATCTATTTCCCAGTATGAATTGAGCTCTTCTGAGAACATTTTGGGTGTGGTACATTTTGTAGATGCAGACCTAGTCAAATAAAAAAAATGCTTTTCAAAAATACGCAGCAAATAACTTAATATGTGGTGTTCTTTGGCAATATGTTAAATTAAATCATTCTTGAAAAAGATGCAAGCATTAGAAGCAGCTGTTTAATTTGTCAGTACTGTTCAGTACTATTGAGAACATCTGCATACCAAACGAAGAAGTATGTGAAACTGGACATTCAAAAAATCATGTATGTTTCAGCTCTTACCATCAGAATGGATTTAAGTGCTGGGATCAGATCATTGTTTAGCACGTTTTTGCCAGTTGCGCTGCAGCTGTCTGAGCCACTTTGTGTTTCAACGTGTGGGCGGAGTCCATCAGCTTGGGATCACCACGGATACGGCACCAGCCCCACTGCAGAGTCTGGTCCCAAGATTCCAGTGTCAGAGGCATCAAAGTGTCAGCCAAATCCATAATTAAGCAGGTGTTAATTATGATGACATTCTCCAGTTACTGGGTTGGGGGGAAGGGGTTCGGCAGTGTGTCAGCAGGCCGCGCTGCCCACACACTTTGCACCAGAAAACATCATCTAACATATGAACAAGCGTCTGAAAATTAAAGAGGATTCTGCAGAGTGGGACGGCAAAGTGTACAGTTAAACAGCACCAAGCCAAACCTCAGAACTGAAGAATAAACGAACACTGTGAGTCAACCAGATCATCCCTGTGTCCTGAGATACGTGTCAATGTTTCCTGTGCATTTCATACTTATTTCATAATTGATGTTATAGTTCATTAGCAGCCTTTACTTACCAGACCATAATTAATCTAAACCAGTTGCTAAATATTGTAGTGTTATAAAAGCATTGAAATATTTAAATTAAATTATTATTATTGTGTTGTTGTATGAATCCACAAAATATTTAATTTCTGTTTTTTTTGTGACATAGCATTTCTTTGACAATTGTAGTCGATGTTGAACTCATTGGTAATTCTAAAGGTTGTAGAGGGGCTTGTCTGATGACTACAGATGTTCTGTAGGTACAGGTTTGCAAACACACTCCTGTTTATAGTGCTGATGTATTAAGAATGCAGAATGTACATTAAGGACTTGACCAATTACTATTTCAGAAGTGTATAGAATTGTGCTTCTGTTCTTATGCTGAGATACTGACGGATATTAAATAATAAAGCAGAGTACTTGAAAACTCGATATGAAACAGGTGTACTTTTATAAGATACAATATTATAAGATCGTACTGAGGTTTGCGCTTTAGCAATGCTGCTCAATTCCTTTCACGGAGCTAGCCTATAGAAAACGCATCAGGACTAATTATATCAGGAACGAGAAGGTGCCTGCGCGCACGAAAAGTGCAATCGGCAACAAACACAAAGGTCAGGTCTAAAATAAGCAGCAGCCTCAGCGGCAGCCTTGGAGAGGAGACGTTGCATTTGCATGTGGAGGAAGACCCGCCGCTTCTAGCTCGCGCTGCCCCAGCGCTTCTGCTGCGCGAGGAAGACAAAAGCTGTCTGCTAAAAAGAAAACAGAGAGATGGGGCAGAGCGGTTTGCGGGGTTAGTGATGGGGGGGGGGGTACTTTGAAGTCGAACGGCTCGGTGCAAATTATTCTGATTAGTCACACGGCTCCCTGGAGAGGCTGCTTTAATTGTTCTTTCTGTGCATGTTTTTTTTTTTCTTTTTTCTTTTATTCCCTCTCACTGTTTCTCTCCCCCCCCTCTATCTCTCTCTCTCTCTCGCTCTCCCTCTCTCATTCTGCCACTATCTCTCTCTCGCTCTCCCTCTCTCTCTCTCTCTCTCTCTCTCTCTCTCTCCATAATAATTTCCATACATTACATACATACATTGAACAAGTCAGCAGCCTTTCAGCTTAAAAATGATTT
>JABJVR010003937.1:0-15324 GCA_025773905.1 Chitala chitala
AGACAAACGCAACACATGAATTTAACCTGTATGAAGGATGTGGTAAAGGATATTGTTTGCACGGAAGTGAAAACAAGAAAATTTGATATTTTAAGGCGTTGTTTGTTTTTAAATGTATGTCCATCCTTCCCACATTTCGATGTATTTCAAATTATAGGATAATTTATTGTTCTTTCATATACTCTGAAACCTGACAATAACGCACAAACTAAGTTCAAAGTATTTTCTTACAAGTAACGTGAGGTTTGAAATTAGCCAATTTAAGTGCGCTTTTAAAAATAATTTCAACAAGCTAAACCTTCTGATGCTACAACAAACGGTCAAACGGTGTTTCTCACCATTAGATCAACACCTGACATATTTACAATCTTCGAAAATCATCTGCCTTTTTATTTTAAGGAAACGTAAAGTATTTATAATTGAACAACATTAATTACTATTAATCTCGGAAATTAGAGTATTGTAATTACAATATTAAGAGTAGCACTTCAAGTAAAGCTTTCCAAAATAACAAAGAACACTGTTTATTTTATACATTATATACATTCAGAATTTGTGTTGGATTCATTTAGGACACTTTTGCTTGTAATATATTGTTTTAATTAGTTTACCTGAAAAACATTATATTAGAATACAGTTTTGTTAAACATAAATTTAATACTATACGATATCCACGAAATCGCATTTTTATAAGGATTACCCACTTGTAGTTAACGAAATTACACCGCTCTGTAGTTTCCTTCATTTCACTTTTTGTTTAAATGACTGTTTTTTTTGTAAATAAAGAAAAATATGTACACGTTTGTGTAGCAGTTTTATGCATAAACAGTAGTTCACAAACGTAATTTGGACAATTTTTTAAGAAGCGAACCAAATCCGCCTGGAAATGTTCAATTTGGATCAATTTATAAATCTGTTAAATATATTTAACGATATTTCTCTTCAAATCACTTCAACAAGCGGAACGTTACAACAACATGTGGCGTCACCTTTGCGTTTATTGTTCGTTACCACAGATACGGCGAGTATTCTCCCACATCAAGAATTTTTTTGTAATATCTTTTTGGCATCTGTCAGAGGGAGGATTATAAACAGTTGCTAACAAAATTATGATTTGATTTAATTACCGTCTTCAGCATACATAAACATAAACGTAAACGTAAACATAAACGCACAAGGTCATGTTTAAGATTACAATTGCACAGCCTAGTGCAGTTACTTAAGATTGCAAAATATTTAATATGTACACATTAATTTTCTTTTCTGGAGTACCATTAAAATGTATTTACCTTCAATAAGAAGTAACGTTATGTGTGTATAATTTCTTTGATGCAGCGAATGTTATGAAAAAATATTTTGTATTTGAAAGTATCTTATGAATGTCAGGATTATCACATTGCCAGGATCTTCCGTGTATTATTTATTAGTTTTATTAATGACAGCTTTACACTTAAATACATCTAAATTGTTAATATTATTTCTCATGCGAAAGAAGTACATTTACTAGATGAAAAATTAGTACATTTTCAAACGCATTGTTCCGTTTGCCTTTGTGTGACTGTGTACGTTTGCTTGTGTGCATGTGTTTATGGGAATGGCACAGTGGAGATTTAATTCATGTTTTATAATCAGATGCAAGAAGTTCTAAATGGAATGCAGTTTCAGAACAACTTCTACATCACATGTAGATGGTTTTAAAATAGCCATATTAACCGAAATTTTGATACAGATATTCTGTACCTGTCAAATGCAAATGAAAATATGCCAGAAAGACTTTTTAAAAGACTGTTACGTATTAAGTTTGTTAACTGTACACAATAGTTTCGTACATCAAATTCCACAGAATGGCGGGCCGCGCTGAATTTCTGTGACATTTTCATACCCTGAGCATGCTGAGTGGTGTCTGGGTTTTCATGGCTTTACGCACTTTTCACCGGATTACATCAAAGCGTCTTGTTTAAATGCAGCATTCGGATAAATTAAAATAGATAATAAATATTACTTCATCCTGAAGTAAAACGGATTAACTGAGTTGCAGTTAACATAACGAATGGTTTATTTGCTTGTTTACTTTGTGTTTTCAAAATCTGAAGATGAAGGGTGTGGGCAAATGGCAAACTGTACAATCCCCTCGGCCAGACCGAACATAAGAGGGCGCTACCTGGCAGCGTGCGACAACACCGTTTTGCCCCGTCATCCACGTGCATTTGTTCCTACAATATCCTGCTGTTGATTGCATGTTCTTAAAAAATTTAAGTTTAACAAGGTTCGCAATTAGTTTCGTAATCACGTCTACGCTTTCAAGCAACATGAGGTCAAACACAAAGTAGTATTCATTAAGCACATACTTACGTACAAATTAACGTTTTCTTCAGATATTAGGCACCTGATTATAATAAGCTTATTACGACTTTCTTATAAAACAACAACACTTTATTAACAGATATCACGAAGGGTAGATTTTGGAAATAACTCGAATGATTCGGTGCAGAATTATACAAATGTATACAGTTAAAATACTTTTGTGTGAAGTGTAATTAACGCTCGCTCTTAAAAAATAAAACATTTCATGACTTATTTTTAGAAAACAAAGTAAAAAATGAGAAGTTGGGACCATGATACAACATGAGATTTATTTAGTCATGAATTTCGGCGAAGAACGCTTCAGTCAGAAAGTTATTGCTCATACTATCAGTGTTTTGTGTGTAACCATACCAACACACCCTCGTGCAGAAATTAATTACCAATTTATGTATTTTTGCCTTTGAATGAACATAGCAATCTGTGTTTACATATCGCTAACATCATTGTAATGTTCTGAGGTTTCTGAGGTGTCGGTGTAGGTAAAGGTGGATTCTGGACATCAACGTGTGTGTGTGTGTGTGTGTGTGTGTGTGTGTGTGTGTGTGTGTACACAAGTAACGTCTACACATAAAACGGACCCGGAAGGTGCCAGCAGTGCCTCTGTCCGAGAAGCCACAGTCTTTGTGAATGTTTCATTATCTCGGCGCCCCTCCAACAATCCCTGCTCCGTGTTCTTCTCTTTCATTTTTACGAGCCCCTTGTCTCGTGAGAGCGAATACCCTACATGGCGAAGCTGGCAGAACCGCTGTGTTCATTTCTGTCATAAATATATGCACCTTTAAGATAAAAGTGCATAATATGCTTAATATGCATCTTAATTTTAACATGATATTTGTATGCATGTCATTATATATCGTGCAACATTTACCCTATAATCAGAAGGTGTAACATTTTTACGTATATGTTTTTGTACTTGCGTATTGGCTACATAAAAAGTATGTATAACGTACCACATGCATTTAGTGTTGTTCAGCAGTCGATGAGAATTTTTAAATGTTTACGACATTGTTTAGTAGTACTCGCAGATTATAAAAAGACAACTCGCTCAATTGCTTTTATAATGTTATATGTAGGAAAATATAACATAGTTATTTAAAAACGCAAGAAAAGCACGTGTAAACAAGATTTTTGAACTAAAGCAAATTAAGATATCCACAAATCGAATAATTTTATCAGTTTCCTCGATTACACGTCATTCGAATCACAATGTTTTAGTTGCACATTCGCCTTCGTTTCTTTGTAAAAATAAAAATGATAGAAATCATCTTCATCTTCATCATCATCAACAACAACAACAATAACATACTACTACTACTAATAATAATAATAATAATAATAATAATAATAATAATAGTAATCAAGAAAGAAATCTTTTCAGTATAGTACAACACCGTTATTTCAATAGGGGTTTTATGCAATTAATGAAGGCGAAGTGGATGATTTTGTTTATAAGGATTAGGGCCCCTTTGATTTAGGAGCAAGGGAAGCGTGCATATAGATTGTCAGGGATTGTCCATTTCTTTACAGACTGCCAACAATAGAATTACCATGACAAAGGCCAACGGAATAGCAACCACGGCTGAGTTCGCCTGTGCACTCTTACCAGTTTTGGAAAAACTTAATGTCAATTTACACCCGCTTTGTTTTGTTCGCGTGAGGTTGTGGAGTAAGAGACAAGGACCACAGCGAGCGAAAGGTGCTTTACACTTTAGTTGTCACCTTTTCAGTTAAGGCGTTAAGTGATTATACGGAATACAGAAGGAATCGATGGTATATTATTTAAAATGCGCTAAAGTGTTACACTGAAAGCTATTATAAAATAATTAAACCGAAACAATTTTAGACAATACGTCCATAATGTACACATAATGTAGTTTTCTACATAATATGTGTATATAAAGAATAAACAAATATCGGCAAATATCAGTAAATAAATGTAGCAAACCACGAAGTATTTGATAATATTTCACGAGTGCGATTTTACTCTATAAACGTTTTAATTGTATGCGACTGATGGTATTAAAGTGACAGACAATTTCAAAGTGCGTTGGGTAGTGGTAAAACCGAAGCTAGAAATCCGTTCACTTTCACTAATGCAAGTTTTCATGTAAAACAATCAGACTGAATTTATAGATGACAGAACCACCATGCACAAGAAAGTGAATGTAAAATTAATTCGAAATGTTAAGTACGGGCTGTTTTATCGCTGTTTGCGAATTACTTGATTCCGCTCGTGGCGCCTGTGTTTTCCACACAATGGGAAAAGTGGTATACAGACACACTCCAGCCGGCGTCACTAACACACACATGGACCGCGGAGTGGCCAACACGCCGAAGCAGGCGTCGGGGCTTGCAATGTACTCACACTAGGAACTTTAAAACATTATGCTTTTTGCAATGCAAGTCTGTTTCGGGTGCTCTGTACAAATGAATGCTGCAATTCTTTGAATCCTGATTTCAAACCAAATCATGTATCCAAATGTTTACACTAATAATTATTGGAATAGTATCACATATGCAGGCACGGCAGTTCATGCCAGCTGTTGTGTGTTAAATCATTACAAATATTTCAGCATTGTAACATTACACCATTTTAGTGCATTTACTAATTTAAATCGCACTGTCGGAAATATGCTGCATGAAATTTAAAAATGCAATTTAATTAGAAACACAAGTGATCTCTAAATTCCGAGTCACATTCAGTTATTTTAAATTCTATCCGATACTGTCACTACAAGAAAGTTATGGCGGTGTGTATTCCGTACACATCTTTAGGCAGCTACTACCGTTACATTTTAACTTCTATTTTTATACGTAATGGTTTACACTGAGACTTTATCAGTTGAATAAGAACGACATAAACATACGTTTATTACATGTATTTGAAAACCTATATTTCATAATTGCGTTACTTAATGTCAAACCAGTAAACATTTAATTTATTCGAAGTGAGGAACAATAAAAATCAAAATAGAAATATTCCAGCACACTCATCCGTGTGATTCTCTGCGTTACCTGTCCGTAAAGACGCAAATGCAGGATGATGTCGAATATTTCGGTCAGATTCTCGACTGGAGACTACTGGTTGCCTTAAATTGTTGCCTTCATAAACCAAAGCTTTATGCAGTTGGTTTGTTTCATTTAAATGTTCCGTTTCACAACTTGAAACGTACGATGTCTTTTTGCATTTTTTTCAGAAATAAGTTGTGTAACGTTGTACACATGAGCAGTTTGCATACTGTGTGTGTATGCATATGCACATACATACACATTCATACAAATTCAGGAAAAGACAAAAAATACAACTAAATACAAAATGAAAGTACTTTGAGTTGACGAATGTCAATTCATTACATTGTCGGCGAACTTTTGTTTATATTTTTCCTCATTGAAACCGGTGCATTTTGCTTTCGACTACTCTTAATTTCCTATTTTCAAACCCTGATCATCACTTTCCTCTTTTTCTCCTATCTATCCATCCTTTCCCACCTCCCTCCCTGGATGGCTTGCCTCCTCCCTCCTCTTTCTCTCTCTCTCTCTTTCTCTCGCTCTCTCTCTCCTTTGCTGAATCTTATTGATCCAGAAGGTGCCTAATTAGCCCTTCCCGTCGTGCCTGTGTAATGAAGCACATGCGCACTGAATTAATCACAGCCATTTTTTGCAGGAAACTAATTAGCAGGAATAAAGATCCAAAGAGTTTTTTTCTTTTCAATCATCAGATCTCACTTTCACCTCTTCCTGTCTCCCTCTAACACAAGACACATCGCCTGCTTAGCATCCAAATTATTTTTATATAGCTAGCATTTACAACTAGCTAATACTTCGTTTTTTTACTCTCCGCAACAACAATGATCTTTCTTTTACCACCCTAAATGCAAACTGACCAAAAAGGGACTGCCTTGATGGGATCTTTAGCCAAACCGTCTCTGTACTGGATTAAAACGCGAGGATCACAAAACGGCAGCAAAAAATTGTAAGTTTCAACTTTGGGATTCTCTCTCTTTCTCCCTTCGAATAATTTTTGCTTGTTTTTCAGTTTTATCAGTAACAGAATGTTTTAGCATTTTAATTTTCATTTCGATCGGCACCTATTCTCTAATATGGATAAATAACCGGCAGTCGTGAATTGCTCTCATGCCAGTAGTTATATTTTCTGTGCTGTTCGCGTCTTTTACCTGTGTTTACATCTGGGTTCGTCCTCGATCCGCTCACGACTGGCAGAAATGAGACGGCAAAAGGACAGCGATTCCCTTCAAACCCGAGAGGCGATCGCCAGGCACTGGTTTTAAATGAAATTCGTGCATTGTGTTAAAAGTTGAAAAGCGTACGAAGAACAACTTTGCAAAATATTTTGTGACGTTTGCACAGGGGAAAAGGCTTCGTTGCTCTGTGGGCAGCGAGAGCTTCGCAAGATCGCTGCCTGGAAAAGAACGCCGTAGTCCAGCCTGTGTGTCCGTGTGTGCGGCGACATAGTAGCACCGCGTCTTTTGTCCACGCTTACAGAAATGTATCAACGCATTTTTTCCCTTCGAGTTTCACCAAGATTCCACCTTTGTATATTCCCTGGTATTTTAAGGCGATGTCACTTTCTTAGTCTTTTTATTCTCTCCGTCTTCTTAACGCGTTTGCCAGTTCTTCTACTTTTCCTTCTTTACACTCCACTTTGTTAATCTTTTAATAACGTTTTCATTTCCAGTCGGGCATCATGGAGTGTTTTAAGACGGTTGTTGATGTTTCCCTAACAGTCACATGTAAATCGATCGGCGTGTGTGTGTGTGTTTTGTGAGTGTGAAGGATTTAAAACCTAAGTCCCGGGTCTCGATAAGAGCTGATCAGCCGCACTTCCAGCACGAAGAGCGCAGAAGCGTGAGCGCAGTTTGAGCGCAGGATGTGCATATTGTCAAATTTAGAAGTTCAGCCTAAATAAATGCCAAAATCGTGCTCAGGTCAAGAAAACAAAAGGGAAAAAATTTCGAAACAGAATACTAACTGAAGTGACAATTGCACAGCTATATGTCAGTTTTTTTGTAAATGAAATATCTGGGGTGTTAATTAACCGTTAGATAAATTAAATCTAAAACAACTTGCATAAAACATTGTCAACGATAAATTCTGTGCAAGCCAAGCGATCGCCAAAAGGTTAGTAAAGTGAGACGGCTCCTCGTTAGTTTGCAGAAACGGAAAACGGAGGACGAGGAAAAAGCGAAGCCAAGCAAAATATGAAACGCGCACTAGCAAAGTGTGAGCTGCGAGCGGACAGCTGCTGAGACAAGGAGCGGGGTGTACGGACACAGCGGTGTAGGGAGAGTGCAGTCCCTCGGAGATGTGGACTGATAGACACGAAAGAGCGGAAGCGTCTCCTATCACACACACGCTGCAACGCAGACTCAAAGTTCCAAAATAAAACGTGATAAGAGAGACAGAATGAAAGAACGTCGGAGAAGACAGAGAACGGCTGGCTTTTGAGACAGCCGGGCGAGGAAAAAGTAGTTTAAGAGCTGATGCGGGGATGTGCGAGGTCTACGAAGAATAAGGGAGAGGGAAGCTGAAAGGCTGGGGGTCAGATAGCAAGAAACAGGGGAGCAGGGGTCACTGAATGTAAGAGATAAAAAAGAAAGCGAAGGGAAAACCCTCAATTAACAGCCTGGGGGAGAGAGTGAAAGAGTGAGAGGGCTAAGAAAGAAAGGGTGGGGGGTTGCAGGGTCACACAATGCTGAGCAGAGATAGTGGGGTCAGTAAGTTTAAAAAAAAAAAAAAAAAAAAAAGCCAAAATGTGTAGATGGTCAGTGAGACAGAAGCAGTAAATGTATTGCTAAAGGAAGCATGGATGAAGAGAGCACCTAAACGCTTGTAGGTCTGTCCAGAGTAGTGGAGGAGAGAGTAGACCGGGGTCATTATAATAAGATCAGGAGCAAACGTATGGCAGAGAGTGACAGAGAACCTGCTCACTCACAGCCTCGGCTGAGTTCCCCAGCTAGAGTCGGGAAAGCAAGAGCGTTCAAGAATAAACTGAGATGCTAAATTCTGAAAGAACGATTTAAATTACACCCATTGGGTCATTCTTTTTTTTTTTTAATTTTTATTTAATGAGGGAAATCAAAAGGATTGATATGAACAGTCTTTTTATTTAGTTTAGAAACTGATATTATTTTTTAAATACCCAGTATGGTAATGCATGCTGTGTGTGTAAGGGTGTGTTGGTGGGTTTTTTTTTTTTTAAAGTATAAGAGTGGACACAGTGCCTCATTTCAGCACCCGTTCACACTCCTGCTTTCTGCAGGAGGGAGCCAGATCTAGAGACCGACTCAGGACTCTGCGTCTGAGCCCGGGTCGGTGTTAGCGCAGTGACTCGGGAGGCGGAGTGTGATAATTGCAAGCGTCGGGCAGACGGGAATGCAGCATGTTGTAGGTGCGGCGCTGGGCTGTGACACCCCCCCCCCCCCACACTGATGCCTTCGAGTTTTACAGACATGGCCTAAACGCTCCATTCCATCTCACTCAGCCTGTGTTTACTCCTGGATTACAGCCCATCAGAAACCCATCTGCCAGCAATAATTACAGCAAAGCATGTCGCCTTGTGAAATATCTTTATCTTGTAGATGCAGCAATTCTGTATTTAAATTTGCTTAAAGTATGCTGCATATCGACCAAAGAATGCTCATTTGTAGATTTTGTGAAGGACTTTCTTTGCAGTGTTTGGTTGCACCTTCTGGGAGGTATGTCCTGAATTTTACATTAAATTCTTATCGGCGTGCTTTTGGAGGTGTAA
Source organism: Chitala chitala (assembly GCA_025773905.1). Classification (NCBI taxonomy): domain Eukaryota; kingdom Metazoa; phylum Chordata; class Actinopteri; order Osteoglossiformes; family Notopteridae; genus Chitala; species Chitala chitala. The sequence continues at coordinate 9,134 of JABJVR010003937.1, forward strand.
CGGTATTGTGTTTTCATGTTTGTTCAGTGTTTTCAGAGGTGTAGTGAATTGTCTGTATACTGTAAGTTTTTCAGTGTTGAAGAATTACGGTTAAACTGTACAGTATTTAGCTGGTAGACGAAAACATGGGGTTTTCTGAAAAGTACCAGATTTGCTGCTGTTGAATATTTGTTCAATAAAAGCGAACTTGTTTTTTTCGTTACTGGTGTGATATTTTTTTTCTTCCGGAATTAACCAGTGTTGCACAGTAGCACTGACTGGTCTTAGTGAACACATCAGGTATCAGTTTGGTATATTAGGGTTACTGGAGATGGAGAGTGTTAATTGTTTATGTACATGTTGGTGTTTTGGGAAAGTGGTTTTTTTTTTTTTTTTTTTTTTTTTTTATATCTTTTTGGAAGATTATTGTTTGTTGTAAATTATTAAATGAAAAACTTTTTTTTGAGTTTGTTCATATTTTTTAATATTTTATTTTTTAACAAATTAGTGTTCTTTTTTGTATATTTGGGTTACTGTTTTTTGTTTGTTTTAATTTTTTTTTTTCATGTTGGTTTTTTGGGTCATTGGTTTTTTTTTTTTTTTTTTTTTTTTTTTTCTCTCTTTGTGGAAGATTCTTGTTGGTGGTAAATTATTCAAGGAAAACCTTTGTTTTCAGTGTGTTCATATTTTTAACTATTTTATTTTTGCACAATTTCGCTAATATTAAATGGTATTTTGACTGTATTAGTGTTGCTAAGGAATGTTTTTATGATATTTTCAGATTTCTTCTTAAATTGCTGGAGGTTGTGTATGTTTATTTAAAGTATGTAAATTTTTAGTATGTCTAATATATTTCTTCTGGCCATAATACTACACCTAAAATTATGAAAACTAAATAATACAAATGGTAATTTCCCACTCTTTATTTTTTTTATTTGTAATGGCATGTTAATGCATAATTTTCCCATTCTGTTTTAAACACAAAGAAATGCAGGTGAAGGGAAAAACTGGGCCTTAAATGCTATTTGAGACTGGGAAGGTCCTTTTGCATTATTGTCGGCTTTTCGTAGCACGATCGAGCGCATTTCTTGGTGCAGCGATGAAATGGTGGCTGATGAGACAGACGTGGGTGTACAGTAAGGGTACGCGACAGTTCAATGTCAGCTCTGCTAGTGTTTTCTGCCCCTTACATGCCAGCCTGTCCCTGTCTGGGGCTCCTTTTTACTGCTAAGGCTCTGCCAAGCCACTCCTAAACAGGCCAGTAGTAAGTGTGAAGGCCCAAATGAGGGGCTACAGTGCTTCTCTTATTACTTGTACTCTGGCTTTATTGTGTGTGTGTGTGTGTGTGTGTGTGTGTGTGTGTGTCCCTTTACTTGAAATGCTGAAGTAAGCACCATATACAATATTGCTTTGTGAAATGTGTACCATAGAACCACATGTAATGAATTAATTATTACTCTGATTTCTTAGTATTTCTATTAACGTTTTCTTTTTGTCGTCAGTAAGCCGTCGTTTAGACGAAAGAAATAGTGTTTGCATTATAATTTTATGGCTGTTCCTTCTTTGTTTCTGATCTTTTGTTGCAGCCTTTATTCTAAGATGAAGTTCTGACAGTCGTTCTGTGTATGGTTTTAAATGATTGATACTTTAGAGAGAGGCCCAGAGAAACGCTGCCAGTTCAGGTGTTTGCTCTGGGGTTCAGTGTAAATTAGGTGAACAAGGTGAGTGTATCTTGTTACAGGGTATGGTTTTGAATATGTAAGTTACTGCTGTCGGGACCAGTTATTCCAGTTGGAAAGCATAAAATAATAGTACGGTATATGCGAGTGACATCTGTAAGAGTGAGTCGGGGGGTCAGACGCTGCCGTTGTTATTGTGGGGGTGTCTCATACTTGGGTGTATGTGGCCCCCAGGCCTCCTCACTGATGCTGGTGTAACTCCCCTCTTCTCCCTTCTGTTTTTATTCCACTTCGTCTCACCTAGTTCACCTTGTTGCGCTTTTATCCTCATGAAGCGAGGTTTACAGGAATTCTGCGGTTTACCATTTCACAACGTGGTAACATAACGTGATCAGTAAAAAAAAAAAACATAGCGGCGTGATAAAATGTACTGGGTGTGTGTATGCATGTTCATGGGTGGTAAATACAAACCTCAAACATGTAGTAACGATGCTAACTCTCTCTCTCTCTCTCTCTCTCGCGCGCGCGCGCTCTCTCTCTCACACACACACGCAGAAAATCTTCCACTATAATTGTACAGCATTTCACATGTAGAACGACCAAGATGTTTCTTAATTTGAACCCATCTTGCACCTGTCTTTTTTAATGGAAAAGAGTGTGTTGCCTGCTCCTACTGTGAAAATTGTAATAATGGTAAAATAACAAAATTAGGTTTGTACTTTTCAGCATTTAGGCTTTTCTAGTTATTTGTATAGAGTAATGACATGATTATCTTAAATTGCCCAACAAAAACAATTAATTCTTTGTGAAAGAATATGGAGATAGTACTTGCATGCTGTATCTTGTGCAACGCGTAGTACTTAATGGCATCGGTGTTATTTTTCATAGAAAAATATTTCAAGAGGATTACTTTATATACAGTGATAATCAAAATTCACTTTTTTAAATTTTATTTATTATCCCTTACCAGAAGTTGAAATACTGTCAAGCAGCGCAAATAAGAACGATGCGCAGTTAGCGATGAGAGGCGCATTAATCTCAGCGGTTAACACCGTGCCGGCTCATCGTCCTTTGCTGAGCTGCAGTCGGCGGTATGATGTTTGCGAGCCGTGAGGGAGCCAGCGCAGGCTCTACGACGGCCGACGCCTGCGCCGTGGAGACGTGGCCGTGTGCCGGTTCAAGCAGCCCCCCCCCCCTCCACCGTAACAGCCCCAGGACCTCTGTAGCACAAAGCGCGGAATGCGTTAAACGCAGACATGGAGTCTCCCGAGGTTGGCCGCCTTTCCCGGTCGCTGAGCTGTGGGACAATGCGTGGGGCCCAGAGTCGCTGACTTTGATTCTGTCCGCTTGCTTGTCTCTTCCTGTAGTGCCACTGTACAAAACAACCGTTTTACCTGTATTTTGCTCCCCTTTGTCGTAGCTGTGGCCAGTGTATAAACCGAAGCTAATTGTGCCACTGTCAAATACATCATACAGCTAAAAGTTAAATATGAGCAGTTTGCGAGGGGCCTGAGTGGGGGCGGAGCTTAATCTCGCTGGCCTCTGGGCTCTTGAATAGTGTGTGTGGCACGTGTGTGTCCGGCATGCATATACACTCTCACGCCGGCATGTTGACATGCCCTGATGATGAAGGTGAGAGTGTTTCTCCCTCTGAATTTCCTTCGGAGCTCAAGCAGGCAGGGGTTGAAGGTCGAAGACGTCAGTGGTGCCGGGAGGGTCGTCCCCGGGTGTGACCGCTCGCCCACGGACAGCTGCTCTCCCCGTAGCCTTTGGCCTGCTGTGCTGCTGCCGTTTCACCCTGTACCATTTGACTTTATACTGTACAGTGATACTCATTCTTGACTGATTTTAGGTTTTATTTATTCATTTTTTTTCTCCTCCAAATAACTGGCCGAATATAGTTCACTAAAATTGTGAAATGGTTTACTGTTTTTATATTATTTCAATGCATTTTTTCACGTCGTTTTTTACATCATGTGTAATACTATCATCTTTATCATTTTGTAGCGATGTGAAACAGACGTGTATGTGGATTAATCAGTTTTGTAAACGTATATTCATTTAATAATTAAAATTTAATTTTTTCATGACTGAAAAATTAAAACAAAGGCTGGTTGTGTCCATACTGATGTTGGATTAAAAAAAGACCGTAAAAATGTGGTGGTCCTGTGATTAGCGTGTTCGTCACACGGATGTGCGTGGGGCAGCAGTGTGCTGGTGTGGGCCCTCTGGCCACGTGAGGCGTACTGTAGTGTTGAGTCCCCGTAGCTGCTGCACCTCCCGGTGTTCAGCAGGTTCTGGAACTGGCTCGCCATTGTGCCGTGGTCCCACTGTGCCCCCCCACCACTACTCTCTCTTATGCACAGTTTATCCTCCTCAGGATTAAATCAAGAAGAAAGGAGGCGTTTGGGTGCACCATCTATGCCCCCCCCCCCCCAGCATTTCTCTTGCTAATGAGCTGCGGCCTGAGCACGGCTTCTGTGTGGCTGGAGAAGAACACATGGAGGCTTTGGCCTCAGTGGGCTCCCTGTGAGGTCCTGTTGCTACGTGTTCAGCGCTGCGGCCTCAACATTGTAACCCTCCACTAGGTGTATTCAACACAAGGCAGGTTTAACAGGGCATATGAATGAGTACTCTGTTAATCAGGCTGTGTCTCTGTCTGTAACTGATCATGAACACATCTGACACTGTTTTACACACAGATGCTGCTGCAGCGTTTTCTTTTCATATTTTGACATAGTTGTGACGCAGTCATATATCTACATTACCTGCACACATGATCAATACTATACAACAAGTTCGTTTTTAAAAATCCATTTTATACATCAGTATGCTTTTGTTCCAAATTCTTAAATTGTGTACTTGCACTGTTGAAGTATATTAAAATTGTTTGAGGGTGTTTACATTACGGTCAACAAGCAGACGTTTTGTCAAATTGTAAGTCACCATATGATTTTCCAAGCATACGTGTGTGTTTGTAATTTATTTATTTTTTTTCTTTTCTTTCTCAGGGTTAGTGTTTCTGTGTTGATGTTACTGAACAGAAGATATTGCAGTGCTGCTGATTTTTATCATGGCATTTTCACCTCACGTTCTAATTATTCCCAAAAAAACCTGTCCTTATCCCCTTGCAGCCACAGATACTGCTTTACTTTTGGGAAGACAAGGGACGTCCTGATTGGCCTTTGGTTGGCTGGAGTCCTGTGCTTGGCTGCTGATTGGCCACTTGTGGTCATTACCACTGTCCTTGCATCCTCCTGGGTGTATCTTTGTAATACTGAGTGTCGTATACACCAGGTTTAATTCAAAACTAATAATGTCATCCTGTTAATCATTCTCTTTACCTTTTTGCACCTAGTGTGCATGTTCTGACAGACGTAAAACAAATTTACTTCATTTTCTTTGTGAAATAGGCAAACACAAGCTCAAAGGTTCCTAATAGTTGGTAGCTTTTTCCTCTTCATTCGAGACCTCATTTGAAATCTAAATACCTTTCCCCCCCATTTCCTTTATTTTTTTATTTTTTTAGTTTTTAAGCTGTGATTGATTGTGTTAATGACTGTGCCAAAGCCAGCATTTTCCCAGCAATTTTAAACCAATTTTGTGGCATTTGGCTCTGTAGCAAAGGTTAAAACTGTTGATTCATTCACTATAAATGGAGCATAGACATTTCACTTTTAAACATGATTTGCACACTGCTGCGATTGGTTACTCACTCGCTGTCCATGCCAAAAAGAAAAAGATACAACTGGAAAATGAATAAATATTTTAGGCAACTGGTTCTCAAATCATTTCCACAATAATTAAGCAAACTCCTAAACAAGTAATGGAATGAATCAGCATACATAAGTGAAATACACATGAATTATTTAACTAGTCATGTTTGTTGTAACTTAAAAACTTTAAAGTAGCTTTTTAGATTCTGGCTTATTGCATTAAAGATTATACTTTGGGTATTAAAATCCTCATTATTTGCGTTTACTCAGTGGCAGAAGGTATACACTGGGGTTTTTTTTGTAAGGATGAGAAAGATACAGAGGTAGGCATACAAAAGCAATGGTGATGTAAGGTTGTTAGCGGATGATCTCAGTTTCATACTGCAAACCCTCTATAAAGCACACTAGTATTATTTTACAGTGACCTACACTTAAATGTCAGTTATACCCCAAATTTACAATCGTACAAAACCTGCTAGCACAATAAGCGTAGCTAGTGTACCCAAGCGCTCTTTAGCTGATGCGTTCCCAGAAAGGACTTTGGGAAGTTTATTCCTGCTGTAAAACAGTGAGTTTCTTACTGCCAGTTTAGCTGAACGAGTTCCAAACCCACTGAGCTACATGTAAGGAGTTATAATGAGCAATGTTGATATTAACGTGTTGCAATGTGATTTGTGGGTTTACTAGAAACAGCTGCATTGTCCACTTTAGCAGGAATTCTGCCATATGAGGGTTTTTGACGGGGGGGCCCCGGCGCGGGCGGGGGGTGGGGGGGGGGGGGGGGGGGGGGTGGGGGGGGGGGGGGGGGGGGTGGGGG
>JABJVR010003939.1:0-15320 GCA_025773905.1 Chitala chitala
GCCATTTGGAAAAAAAAACAACACACGTTTGGTAAAAAACTACCTGCAATTTATGCCCCCCCCCCCCCCCAAAAAAAAACCCAGAAGTGGTTGAATTGTTTGTAAGAGATTAGATACAGAACAGGAGATTACGGTACATAAAATTTAATTTATACTCTCAAATCCACGTCGTAGAACAAGGCTTTTCTTCACATACATATTTTAAGTAACCAGAAAAGCTGAATGTTGATGTTGTCATTTCAGCCAAAGGATTTTATACTTGGGCCGTGGGACAAAGTGCCATTGTCCCTCACTCTTGGAGGGGAGGTATAGGGAAAGTCAGACGTAATGCTTTTAAGTGGGGCTACCAACTCATTAAAAAGCAACTTGGGTGCTGCGGAAAGTGCACTGAATTATATATGACATGTCAATCCAGAAAACAAGAAGTTAATGCAGCAAGAAAGCCTGGTGGCTTTAGGCCTGAAAATTCTTCACAAGACCTTCCTCCATTTTTAAGAGTTCTTTCTGTCAACCCCAACACTTTGAGATAAACACAATGTGCGTCCAGCATGCAACACTGTTCCATTTCAATTCACTAACCTCTGTAAGCATTCACTACACAACATTGCTCCATTTGAATTTATTTGTTTATGTTAAAATACTTTCACAAGAGAAAATATGAAACCAAATTGACATGCCCGTGGGTGTTGGAGGATGAGGCAGAACAGTCTGAAATCCTTTGCGTTCCTCCCATGGATGAAGAATCTCTACTTGTGATGTCCTAAGTATGATGTTATCTCAAAGAAAAAAAGTGTAGTCAAGATCAATTAAGGGTTAAATTATTGGTCATTGATCACTGATTGGAGGGACAGCATGATGCCTCACTGGTTAGCACTGTTGGATGATCACTAATGTCTTAGATAATGTATTAAGTACTACCCGAGCCGAGACAAAAATCTGTTCCAAAAAATAAAAAATAAATCTAAGCATTCACGAAACTGCAGAAACCTAGACATGAAGGAACCTCTTCCTTATTCCTGTAATCACATCATTATTCCTGTAACCCTTTCCTTATTCCTGTAAACATCAGTATTCCCATAATCCTATTCATTATTCCAAAAACCCTACAGATTATTGCCAAAATTTCTTATTACCCTTTCAAACTATGCAGTTACTCTCATAATGCTGTCACCTTTACCAACAACTTATTGATTATACAACAGAAAGTATGACTATATAAAATGAGGTATCAGTATATCTGGTACTGTAGAGGAAAAACTGTCTTCATTTTATACATCTATTTAATTGGAAGAACCTGTTCAATTCAAATTCCCCCTTCCCTGTCGTAAAGCCTTTTAATTAAAACAACTCTCAGGCAGATTTCAGGCACAGGCTTCATTTCACCAATGCATAAAAATATTAACATAATAACATGGTCTAGACTTCTAGTGGAAAATAAAGACATGCAGCCCTCTTCTCAGGATAGACCAGGTCCATTTGTGTTGGCTGCACATTCAGAGGGAATCCCTCATGGTGGAACCTGAGAGAGACAGTGGGGTGCCCACTCACACTGCATGCTGGGATGTTGGCTATGCTCAGGTTTGCTCTCTACCTCAATTTTCCCAGCACCTCCGTAGGGGCCAGATAAGATCAGCCATTGTGGGCTTGGGCCGAGGCCACGGTGGCGGATCTGAGCCGGTGCCGAATTACTGTGGCTTCCTGGACCGCTGCCCCTTCTCCCGGCACTGCAGGACATGGACCTCACACATGCCCGGAATGAGAGTCAGCACATAATCTCCTGGCCAGCTGGCTTAGCACGGCGCTCCTGGAGGGAATCATTATTTGCTAGCTACTATAACCACAGATTTGCTGGGTCTTGGAAAGGATTTCCCTAGGCCTTTAAAGTTTTAAGGCGCCTTTGCTGCTGCAAGTTAGGCCCAATTGGATTTGCATGCTTTGGCCTTTCCTCTGAGAAACAATAACTGCCCTATGAAGTGAGACCTCTGTGGATCTCCACACAAAAGTCCTACTGGATATGCATTCGACTGCCTGAAAACAAATATCCAGCCAAGCCAACCCCAGTCAGATTGATCATAAATCTCTGTAAACATCTATTTACACAGCAGTGTAATCATGTCACATCTATGATGCCGTTGTGGCTATCATACTCAGTACATTTGGAGGGCTGTGTGACAGATGTCTCTAAAAGGCAGTGCTCAACCCCTATCCACGTCTGCAGATCATGATGCTAACCAGAATGCACACAAAGAAATAAAGGGTTACCATTTGTGAGGAATGTTGCACAAATTAAAAGAGACAGGCAATTACTGCCCTGTAACTGTCCTACCTATGTGACCAACAAGGGAAGAGAAACTTTTAGATCACCAGAAAAGCTCCAAGAAGACCATTATCATCATGAATACTTCAACATGCTCATTTCACAAGCGTATATGCCTCCTATATTATCTGCATGGTATTTAATGCTGTCAAGCTGTCTAGAATATGCATTCTCACAGAACCTTGACAGGCTGCCTTTCGCACTTCTCCAGAAGCAATGCACTGTAAAATGGAGATGGAAGCAACCAGCCAATATTCAGCTATCTAGATTACACATTAAAAATGTATGCCGCTACCTGAAGTAGGTAGCAATTGACAATAATGCATGCCGGAACATCACTAACGGCATGTCCTAATACAACTGTGGAATGTAATTATCCACGGTGCTATGTGATGCCTCGTGTGTGACTTCATACTGAGGGCTTCATCTGAGCTGTCACTCCGCCTCGCAGATGATGTTGGGCTGCTTTGGCCCTTTTATGCCAAAGGGAAGCACAGAGAACCAGTGGCACGCCCTAGTAGGCAGGGTGCACAAGGCCAGGTGGGCGCAGTCTCCAGTCCTTCTGAGATCTGGCCAAACTAATTGGAAGGAGCCAGGGCAAGTGAAAAGGTATGGTGGAAGGAGACAATGCCTCCAGTTTTCATTAGTCTTGTTTTTCTAAATTGGTGGGCCCTAGGAGATTTAACGCAGACCATCATTAAATAACAACAGCAGGCCAAAAATCAAAAAGATAAAATAAAATCAGAACATCACAACAACCTCGTATTTACACAATAAAAGTGGTACAGTGACAGATAACTCAAAGCATTGTCTGGGCAGAGAACAGTATATACAGCAGATGCTTTAAAGGTTTGCATCTAAAGAAAAGGACAGAGATGTCACCTATTCTGATTTAGTACAAAAATTAATGAAGGGAGAGAACAGGCATTTTCTGCATCAGACCAAACGAGACTATAGACAGACTTTGTACAAGTTCCTGTCTGAACTAACACTGCCAACATCTGAGAACGTATTAGTTCAATTCAATACAGCTGTTAAACAGCAGCCTTTCCAGTAGTTTTCCCAAATGTTATTAACCAACATTTAGATGCTGCTCTGTTACAAATGATTAATGAATAATGTGTAGACAAAGCCGAAAAAACACAAGAAGTAAAAGAAATGAAAAATTACTTTGTTTGAAAAAGAAAAGATATATGCCTATGGGTTTACAGTCAACTCACTACCTATTCAGCCTAGGAATGCTGCGTTAATATAAAATACAACAAACAATGACTCTCTGTATCTACTTGTGACTTTAAGCTTGAAACCATCTTCTGAATCAGGGTATTATATATACAGGATAGACATACTCAAGTAGCACTATAACATACAAGCAGCCATGTCCTATATCTACAAAATTATGTTCTAAGTAATTAATTAAGTAAACTGTCCTGTTGCACATTGGTACACATGCCGGTAGCAACTGTATCTAAACATTTCTTTAATTCAAGTCTATGAAACACTGTACATTTAAATACACATATCACCTAATCTCCGTTGAACTTCAAAACTCTCGCCCCCCCGTGTATCACGTCCCTCCTCTCATTACGGATGTACAAAGCACTGTAATATCCTGCATCGCACATGAGCCATAACTAATCAACTGTACATTGACTCAATTCAGCTCAGCAAGCTTAAACACTTTTTTTTTTCTAATGGAAACACATACCGCGTGACACCCTAAATATAAAGGATTATGTCTTCAATAGCACATCTGTATGTTGATTAAATGTTTTGACTAACAAAGATGAATCTATATAAACATGCTATGCCTAATGTGTATACATCTTTCATTGACCTATTAAAGTTTTAACGTTTCAGAGGATTGTTGGAAACGTTAACTTTCAACATCGAGTGATCAAATTTTATAACAACATTTTGAATACATTTGCGCAAAACAAAGTCTTTCTGAGCAGCCATTAATGGTTTTCTGTTTATTATGGCCTGTTGGCTCCTGTTTGCTTTTTGTGACGGCCTTGGGGCTCAACGGGTAGAACATCAGCCTCCGGTACAGAAGTCTATTGGTTTGAATCCCAGCCCAGCCACCAGGTGCATCCCTGAGCAAAACACCCAGCGCCAGCTCATTGTAAAATGCATGTGAAATATAAGTTGCTTTGGGTAAAAGCATCTGCCAAATGAATAAATGTATTCTGAGAACAGAGAAATTCTCTTTGATATTGTGTGAAAATTAGAAATTTAACAAGTAGTCAGGGAACCAGTGTCCTCAGCCACAATCATCCAACATCAGGTTCATAACCACACACCAAGAGCCTGTCACCACAATCCCAAACAACACGCTTCACTTAATCCCAGTTGTACGAATATTAGAGTCACCTGATTGTCACCAGTCCCTCACCCTGTCTGAGCAGCTGTTGACTCTGTGAGGTATTGTATGATTTTCAGTGCAATTCTGAACATTCTCTTGCCTTTAAATTTCTCTGTTTACAGTTTTTCGTTTTTTTTTTCACCCTCTGGCTTTCAAAACCTGTTTTTTCCTTCTTGATAACGGTTTCCGGATTACGGATTCTGGCTGTTTTGTTTTTCTGGACTGTATTTATCGGTATAAATAAACTTTGCGCCCTGCTTTCGAATCCTCTCGCCTCTGAATGGTATCATCGCAATTTATCAGAAAAAAAAACTGCATAATTCAAGTATTAGCACAGGACAATAATGTTCTTGTCCTTTTGTGAGAAACTTTATCTTCATTGGTAATGTGAAATTCTGCATGTATAAAATGCATGCCGTGACTACAGTGGAGAGCATAATGTCAGCGTGCTTCCTTAATTCTGAACTGAGAAGTATGTCGTATATCATACTGCGAGCTTTAATAATCTGATCTGATACACCATAATTGACACAACTAACACATAGCAATTTTTTTGTTAATGTAAGATGTCAATATATCTAAGTGCATTCACTGGATGCCTTTAATGGTTTTATTAAACAAACCAGCATGTTTCACTGACACGATGACCTCTTTTATGGATGCTAGTGACACCCTGACTAACCCTGAGGTTGCTGTTACAATCTAATCTGAAAGATTCTTGCTAAATGAAGATGAAATCTAAGGTCCACATTAGTTGAGCAGTGGATAGACCCCTGATAATTGTCAGTATTTGTTATTTGTAAGATGGCGGCATGGTGGCGTGATGGTTAGCACTGTTGCCTCCCAGGCCTGGGGTTTGATTCCCGACCCCTGTGCTTGGGGGTGTTCTTCAGTTTCCTCCCACAGTCCAAAGACATGCAGGTTACGTTGATTGGTGTCTCCAAATTGCCCGTAGTGTGTGCTTGGGTGTGTGTGTGCCCTGCGATGGGTTGGTGCCCTATGTGTTCTGGGATGGGCTCCAGGCTTCCCATGACCCTTAACAGGATGAAGCGGTATAGAAGATGACTTACTGACTGTTATTTGTACGTACATGCATGCTGAACATAATGTCTTTTGTTTCCCATGTTTTCTCGGTAACAACTCATTAAGGTGATTATGAACACACAAATAACTAGAATTCGTAGATAACAAAAAATCCTGTCAAAATACTCTGTCACACACACATTTAATTTAAGCCACAATACAATAATGCTATATTACGTTTGTGTTGCAAATGTTAACTCACAAAAAATGTGAAGCGCTGGGAGCAATATTCATATTAAGTTAACAGTTAAGAGGTCAAATTCAGTAACTACATCTGTCAAGAAATGATCAGATTAGCATAACTAAGGGTTGTTAATAAAATGAGACTGCAGTGCTTTTAAGGTAAGGCATAAAAGAATGCTGGCCATACCCTTGTGTAATTAGCCAGGAAGCACTGAATAGCTGTCATTGTGATTGCTGATTGTTTCTTGCCATCTGAAGCGTCACCTTGTACGCGCGCACATGTCGCTAGTTTGAAGTAATAGAGAACGAAGCCTTCCTTTCCAACCGTATGGTAAAAAAAACATATATGAGCATCTGAAAATAGTCATAAATGTCAGGGATTAAGAGGGATAAAATGATGTTTTAATTCCAGTTCTTAGAAATATTTCCAGTGTTTCTATTATCACATTTTTAAAAATCTTAATCTTAATATAACCTACTAGCAAAATGCTTTTGTAAGATTTAGTGTTTGTGACATTTAAATTGTTATTTTGTAAAAATGTAGTATCCTTGTGAAAAAAAGTATATGCATTTTCATTCACAATATAGTTTAATGTTAATAGAATGGAAATTTTACCCTGTATTTAATAGAATAATCATGCCAAAACAGTATACATTAATTAATACATCCAAAAATATATACAAAAACAATGTTTGTGGAAACAGCCTTCACAATGTGACATAATTGTAACAATTGAAATTATTACTATTTTTGTATTATAATCTGATACCAGATTTGGTTTTGATTTATATACAGTATCTGAATAATCACTGAGGCAACCTTGAAAACAGATCCTTATCAGAGCTACACATGATTCCTTCTTAATATGAGGAGTGAACTGAATGGCACAAATCGCCATGACTTATACTGGTAACTGGAAAAAAAAATTATTGCCAAAGAAAGGCTTAGAAGCAATCCAAAGTTTCTGCTCAATCAAAACCTGATGCAAACTATGACATCATCAGCCCATGACTGCATTCTCATCAAATCAATGGGCTCTAAAACATGTAAGAAAATGTGGGTTCAAATTCCACTAAGGCAATTATTCTTTCGCCCTTGGACAACAGATCTTATCATGGCAGCTGCTCTCAATTTTGAGAGCCTTAAACGGGTGAAACTCAAAAGTACAAATGGAACGTGCCACAAAGAGGATTTTCCAGTAAGCCAGCAAATAACATCCGCTGGTGTAGAATCATAGTTTTAAGGAATGGGAAACACTGGGAAAAAACCCTTGTGAGGTCTGCTTAAAATCCAGCCAATTTACATATAAAAGACCTTATAAAGGTGCAGGCAGGCTGACAGCCCAGGACAATGAGGAACTGACGGCTTAGAAAAGGATATGAGGTGCCCATTCAAACAATGTTCTCCCCCTTCACATTGCCTGTCTAAAGCATAGTCCCACATTTAGCATTTCTGCAGATGACACGTTTGCGTCCATCAACACTCTGTCGCCAGAGGTGATTTCCAGGGTATGAGGACAACAACTGTGTTGGGATAGAGCACCAGCCAAGATACAGCCAACCCTGTATTGCTGGAGTTTGGCTGTAACCCCCCCCCCCACACACACACACTGAAGAGCCTTAAGAAAAAAAATTAATTAATGAATAAACAAAAATGACAGATAAGAGTATATACCACACTCTGTAATCAAAAACCCTGCATCGTACATTTCCACACCTGTTTCCTTTAGCAACTCCATGGTCAACACTACCACAGAGGCAATGCCAGCTTCTCTCTCCCTGCACTTGTTAGGCACAATACAAGACCATACAGTGATGGCCTCTATAAATAAACATTAACATGCATACCTTAAGCAAACAAAAAACAATTTGTGCTCCCAGCTGAGCACTCTGGTCTTTGATGAGTTGTATACTGACTGGCACGTTTATTTCTGCTGGTGCGGCCGACTTGTCTTTATTCATACCTTATGCCCAAGGTCAGCACCCTCATTAATATACAATCATAACAGCCCTGTGCCAGCCTGTGAAAATGGCTGGAGGATTTACAGCGCACCGATCCAAATTACCAAGGACCTGTTCTCCTGGCTGAAGGGATGTGTGGTCACAGATTACATCCGCTTTACCAATCTGAGCGACCTTTTTCCGTCCATGTTATTTCTGAATAATAATAAAAAAAAACTCTACCTGTGCATATGGTTGGCGTGTCCCACTTCCACCTCTCTTTGGACAGGAGACCCCCCCCCCCCATCTTGAAAGACACCCAGGAGCACATGCTCTTCAGCATGATTCTCACACGCTCAGGACCACCCCGCTGAAACGTGAAGGAGGCCGGCCACAGTCTCGGGTGACGGTGACCGTGAATACAAAACAGGTGCTGCCTCTTTGCTGCCTCCAAAATGAGACCATCTGCATTTGAGTGAAACCACGGCGACCGAGTGAAAAGTTTGAAATTACTTATCTGAACGTTGCTGTATTTCGTCTAAAGCTGATCGAAATTTGTCACAGATATGCCACCGCCTACCGCTACCAGAGCAAAAAATGTGCCTCATCCACACCTGTAATGTTTCCTTTTGCATTAAATTAATATCCGATTTATTTGCTTTCATATAAATACATCAGTTTTACAACTTGCTTCTGTCGGTATAGTTTTACTTGCTTTCAACATACAATAAAAGATACGCTTTGTGTTTTCCTATGTAAAATTTCACTAAGCATAAATAAATCAATATAATTTAAACACAGACAAACATTAGAACTCTCAATTGACCTAATTATGACTCATTTTGCAAAATAATAATAATAATGCATGTTATATTCATGTTGGTTTCTTCTTACTAATTACATCTTAAAATGCAAACCGCCAGCTCTCAACTTTACAATGCTTACTGAAATCAGGTCAGCTATAATAACGGCGTTCACTACATACACACCCATTGCAAGGAGTCGGTGATTTACATATGAACACACAGTGTAACCGAGCATACCGAACAAACCGTATGCTTTCTGTTAGAGGGCAATCACGCTCCATGTTCAACCAAACTGTAGTGCATCTCAACATTTACCTTCTACCAATATCGAAAAACTCTATTGAGTGTATATAGGTTATAATGCGCTCATGTACTGTGAATTTGATATAGCCAAATTGAGAGGTGTAATGCAGTTGCGCATTACCTTGGGACCCACCTTTGCGCCGTACCATCTTTAGCTTTCGAGATTTATTCCAGCACATAAACTGAACGCTCTATACCAATGTGCCAGTGTAAAGTTACGTGGAAGCGCAAAGAAAGCTCCCGAGCTGCGCACGTTTACGAAATGACGTTGGTGCAAATACAAATAATAAATATTAATAACAAGTTTCTTAACATATGCAGGTTAAGATGAGAGTTACAAAAAGACAAACACACTTAAGACACGGAAAAGGCATCTGCCTGGAAAATAAAACTATGAGAAACGCTGAAAAGTCACTGGGTGCAAAGATGCCATTTGCACTGAGAAAGCTTAATGGTAATGAATTAGACGGTGGTTGAGGGCAATAAAACTAAAAAATAAATAAAGGTGCATTAAAAATGAGCACAGTCTAACGAACATCGCATTGTTAACTGTGTCATAAAATACAATTAAACAACAGGGGGAAATCACTGCAGGCTCAGTCGGAGCGACGCCTGTTCGTGAAAGAACGCGGCGGATCGCTGTTACACACATTACAAGCAATATGCAAAAGGACCTGAATTTTCTAAGGGTTCTACTGGAAAAGTGTTCATTTTCATAATGGTCCAGTAATTCCTGTAACTGGGGAACTACTATCCTTGAACAGAATATTTAAAATTCCATTTTATTTCACAGCAGTACATTTTATTAATAATCAAATGCATGTCATGGTTCAACTTTCCTGTTTGCTTCTTTGTAGCAAACAAAATATTTTCAGTATGAAATTTTGCACTCCTATTTATGATCTTTTAAAATTTAAAGACTAATCTAAACAGAAGCCGCTATGTTGTATTTAACTGCACTACAGTACCATTAATCTGTAACTTCCTGTATTGAACACGCTACAATATGATTAATATTATAGGTACACATATACACCCTGCTGACGTCGATAAAGGTATCGTAACGTTTTATTAAAATGCAGCACTGTTGACTGCATCTGAGCATAGACGTATCATGCATACAGACCCTGAGGACTATACATACGGAAGGCATGTACATGATTTCACTCACCAAACTGCGGTCTCTCCTCTCGGGAAATTTCAGCACCAAACGCGTATGTCATTGACTCCGCGCTCTTCCCTGCACGGTGCGATAATTGTTGCAACCTGCCCTTTCAATACGAGCGATTACGGAACCATTTTCCGTTCAGCCGGGTTTCCACGCTGAGCCTGTGAAAAGGGATCCGACGGGCAGCGCGGACAATACAGCAGTGTCCATAGATTGGCAGTGAAGTGCGCTCCGCTGTCCTGGCGGCAGCGCCGTGAATGCGCTACTTCTCCCCGCTCAACTCCTGCGTATTCCGCGAAGTGCCCACGCAATCTGCCCACGGATCACACTGGCCAGTCTCCGACTGGCGCGGACTACCCCTTTTCTCCTCTCCGCAGCCACACACCGTTAGTGTCACTGCCAACTGATGTGCAAGAAATATGGCAGCGTCGTGGATCATACCAGGCTTTACTCGCCCTGCTCAGACTGCCTTAAGAAAGCGCGAAAATGAGCGCAGCGCTCGTGCGTTTATTGCGCCACCGCTAGCCTGCGCAGCGCTTAAATTGCAGCTGACGAAACTATAGGTTATTATATTTAAGCACAAGTCGAGGAGTGGGCTGTGATACAAACAAAACTATATAATGGACACTGCATTAACAACTGCGCCATTTTAATTATTATAAATATTATATCAAGCACAAACGGTTTGATAATTGTAAAGCACTTCACTGCCTGTATCGTGAAGAACGGATCAATTTGTACATTCCAAAATCATTACAACAGGACAATGTTAGTTATACACTATAAATCTTCAACATGAAATGCCCTCTTTACACTCCCGGTTGTGGAATTATTCCCTAAGGTATCGAAATTGTCACCGCAAATGATTCCGAAGAGTAAAACAGAAAAAGAAGACGGCACCGTAACAGGTGGGAAATAAAGATTGTAAAGGTTTGTCACGTTGCGTAGATGACTGCATGACTTGTCATTGATTATTATTCATTGTTATCATTTATTGTTACTAGTACCGAAAGTGGATCTCTTATATTTACAGGCCCATCATATTCCTTCTGTCAACCATTATGACAATACTTTTCAGACTTTGATTTGGTTTAAGTATCTACTGTGAACAGAGTATGGGGTTTAAGTATCTACTGTGAACAGAGTATGGATTCTTAAATTCATTTGAAAATCTATCATATTAAAAATGGGTAATTTTGACTGATCTAGTGAATTGCTGGAGAAGTAGAAGTGTTGCATACACTTCACTCTGACATTTGGCAGTTTTAGTAGCGATAAGAGTATTACACGTAATTGTAGACACTCAACAGACCTGTTGCTACAGTAAATTTGTCGGGACCTTCAGTCATTTAAGGACACGATAGCCTCTACTACAGCAGATAAAAATGTTACTAACTTATTGCTTTATGGTTCCTTCAGATGGCACTGTAATCACATGTTAGGTCCAGCAGCGGTCATCATTTACACTTCAGTGCCTTGTCAATATTGACTTTCGTGTCAATATTAAATGGATAGTAGTATTGCATTTATTATTCATAAACATACTAGAAGTCATTTTGAACTTTCAGAATACAACATTTCAATTTGCATTTGAATCCTCATTTCATTACCTTTTTAAACTGTTGAAGTCAATTTTATAGTTAGTTAATGAACAGAGCAAATTTTCAACATAATTTAGAAACCTTCCCTCATATGTCCCTTTAAAACATAAAACATAAATACGTAACTCAATTATTCTGGTGAAATATATTTTGCCATATTCTACCACTTCTTGTTTAATAACAAGATATTGTGACACAGACCTTGAGCTACCTATCCGCACGCTTTTCCCATAGCAATCGACAGACTCATTAACAAATCATGTTCACCTGCTTTTAGTCTTAGCTGCATTAAGAGGCTCATAGCAACATATTGTAAGTAAGAAGTTATATTGTGTCCCTGTTAGTGACTGGATGCAAAGCAGTCTTTCAACCCTCTATTTGTGTAGATCTTGCAATCTTTCAGCCCCCCCCCCTTACCTGGCCAACTCCCTCTCAACCCCCCCATTGTCTTTGTTGCGGACAGACCCTCCTCAATTTTTCAACCTTGTTTGACCACCGCAATTTGTGAATCACTGTTTCTGGATTTGGTTTCCGTTATTAATAAATCACTTGGGTCTGAAAATTGATTCTTTGTGCTCAGTTTTTCTGTTGTTACAAATGTATAAATAAAATATTAACATGAAAATGAAATGCAGTACAGTAATATGGTTTACTACGGGGACTAGATCTTGAATCTTCAAATGTTTCTGTACATTTCTGACACGAAAAGACGTACAGGTAGATTTCCTTGCTATTTAAATTTGCATAAGATAGCACTGAATTAAAAAAAAGACGTCTTCCAAATAATTTATCACACTACACACGTTAGCTTTACCGGCTACATTTTCAGACCACATGGTGTTTATCAAAGTGTTCATTCTGTCTATGTCCCTTTCATTGTCTGAGAAGGTTGGGTTCAGTATTCTTTTTTGAGAAATACTTTTGGTTTATCCTTAATTTCCCAAAACACATCTCTAATAGCTTTATTGCTCAAGTGGCTCCGTTTGTTTGCCTTTCTTATTAGCTAATCGAGTCTGGCCGCAGGAATTGGTAGGGGTGGCTGAGGAGTTGCCTAGCAACCAGGCCACTGCAGTTGAGCATAGCTGTTTTTTAGTCAGTGCTGAAGAGTGGGTGGGAGATTTTATGCCACTAAACCCGTGTTCTGGATTTTCTTGGAGTGCATTTGCTTCAAGTTTAAAGCATTTAACTGCACTTTGTGTTACTTCAGTTTAATTCAGGGTCAAAGGCTTTTTACTTATGTTTTCCACAATCAAATGGCAATATTGTTGCAAACATAATTTATCACAAATGTGAGCTAAGGCAAAACGCATAATTATGAGGAACATATTAAATGCACTGTTGTATTTCAATTTTGTCTCATGGTTGTTAATGTGGAACCACAACATTTATTTTTTAAGTATGAGTGCAGTAGTAGGCATTAAACTAACAGCTAAGATGTAACAGGAATCGGGTCTAGAATATATTGCCACAAATTTATGGGGTTTAGATTTAGCACACCCCAACAATGTAAATGCAAATATTCTGCACTAATCATTTTTTGACAAGGTCTAAAGAAAGGGCACAACAGAGTCTATGCAGAACAGAAACTCTTGAAACTGATGTCTACAAAAGAGTCCAATGGTTAGCAGTTTTTAACATGAAATAACAATAACGTTGGACTCACGACATGAATAAGTATCATCACTTACTGCATTAACCTCTCAGTCTTCCACAAGTGATTTCTTTTCTGGTTTAGCATTTCAGATCTGAACTGGTAAACAGGTATAACATACAGTATACTTGCAAGTGATAAAAAGCCAATGAAAACACTTACTGGCAAACTTTCAATAAGGAATTTAACACTGGCACACATTTGAAAAGAATGATGTAATGTACCTCTGTGCTATGTTAAGGGAATTAGAGGGTAATGTACTATTATGCCATGTTAACTGAGTGATAGCAAAATTAAGTGTACTGGCTGTCAATCTTGGCTAGATTAAATTCAGCGCAGATGAAATGCAGTATGTCTGAAAAAAAAAATCCAAAAAAAAGGAAAAAAACATAAACGATATCTAATTTAGTGCTTTGTTTATGTAAGGGTAATTTAACTAAGAGAGGTAGCTGGATTTCCAGAAATGAAGACCTTTAAAACATGGGTTTGTTTTGTAAACCAGTCTGGCCAGGGGACACTGCTACTTGAAGCCTTTTCAGGCTAACATGGTGTCACTCTCGTGTCGTCATGTGTGCTGACTGTGTTGAAATTGTCACCTGTAGAGCATTTAAAAACTCCAGGACGGGTCTGAAATTAGCAACAAAGTAAAGGGAATATGTAACCTGGATCTGCTGTGTGACTTGGTCAAAGAGGATGCTTCACCCAGGTGGGATGTAGCCTGGATCTGCTGTGTGACTTGGTCAAAGAGGATGCTTTGCCCAGGTGGGAAGTAGCCTAGATCTCCTGTGGGACTTGGTCAGAGAGGATGCTTGGCCTAGGCGGGATGTAGCCTACATCTCCTGTGTGACTGTCAGCTTTAAATTCCTCCTCAATGTGCTATGGGCTTGGGTACCTGCAGACTTCCAGCCTCCCACTCCCACATCCTACACCTGCATTCCCAATTACATCACACATCCTGCATGTCTTTGCCAAACGTTGTGTTTAAAAGCCCTGTTTAAGCAAATGGACTCTTTGTCAGATTACAGTACGTGATCTGTGACCTCTTAGCAAGAAAATCTTGGGATAGAAGTAAGAGTTAAAAAAATCTCACTAAATTTTAACTAGTCCTCTATATTTTAAACAATTATATACATACATTGTGTGATTGTAGACATAGACAAATGTTAATTGTTACAGACACTTCATCGTATACATGTAATAACTAGCATTTGTATAGCTCATGTTTTTCAATGTACTGTAATCAAAAGAAGCACGTGTCCTGGATTCATACAGGATGGTTGAGGCTGTTAGTAGCTATTAATATATTGGGCTTACATAGTCATTATTCTGAAAAAAGAAAGGGGAGGACATCCTTGTACTTCACACTTGTTCAATGCAGCTATCATTGTCTGAGATAGACCAAAACCTGCTGTTTTAATAATAAGAGTTGTACTTCAAAAATTATGTTGTACAGGGAACAAATACAAACTAATTAGTTGATTTATATAACTGAGTTTGCCCACTTCAATAGCCATCTAGGGAATGTAAGCGCTGTTTATTGAAGTATATGTTAGTAGGAGAATCTGAACCTCTAAAGAGTTCTATAATTTGGTGCTCTGCAGCAGAAATGAATTAGACTGATCTTTGCATTCACTGCAGTGCACGGTAAGCACATGTGGTCTGCTGGAAACACATTTGTAGAGAGAAACGGGAGAATTCTTTCCATACAACCCGTTAATTCTTTTAATCATCTAAACAGACGCGCCAGATGCATTTGTAATTTTTGTAACAGGTCCAAACGTTCAATTTGGTGTTGGAGAGCTTGCAGAATTTGATACTTTTTTTTTATTTGGTCAAGGATTATCATTTAGGTAGCATGCAGTCTCTCTCTCTCTCTCTCTCTCTCTCTCTCTCTCTCTCTCT
>JABJVR010003940.1:0-15318 GCA_025773905.1 Chitala chitala
CACACACACACACACACACACACACACACACACACACACACACACACACACACACACACACACACACACACAAAGAAAATAAAGGTACGAGAATACTCGTTTTGGTATTGTAAATGGTCCATGTTGCGAACAGTGACAACCGTGAAACTTCGATCAGAAAGTAGACGACATCAAATTTACATTAAAGTCAAATTCAGTACATAGCTGTGTGTCTGAGCAGAGCTGGGTCTTACAATAAGGTGTATCATTAGTTACCTTTTAAGTAACAGACACTTACATTATCAACGTATCTTCAAATATAGTTCGGAAATAGTCTTCAAGATTCAAAGCCATTCTTGTCCTGGAGTCAGTCTCATCGGCTAAGAGAGCCGAGAAAACAGCTTTGGAATTCAGAAGTAAATGTGTCTTACGCACTTTCCCTTTCGGTGGATCTGTTTAAGTGTTTCCATGGTAACGAAGATAAAAGTTAGTTGCGGAACACTCCCAGTGTCACACTCCCAATACCGTGCTACATTTGGGTTTCTTATTACGTGGCATTTTTTTTTCTACACAAGTGTTTTGTAGTTCGCTATATTATCTGAAGTGTATAAGATATGGCACACAGTAGTGCATAAACACCACATCTGAGTAATCTTTTTCAGTGCTTCACTTAAAGATGTACGATAAAAGAAGACAAAATAACATTTTTCTTAGGCACACACAAATGTAACTCCTGAAGTAGTTTTGTGTCCTAGACTGCATATCCACATTTCATTTGGGCTAAACATCAGCTACTAAAAATGTACTGCATTGAGGACTTCGTAGACAAATTAATTAAAATCACTACAAAGCATTCAGGGAATAACATCTCGCGCTAATTAGGCCAATTGTCTTTGGGAATGAAGGAGTGTCACAACTTAACAGTTAATTAATTAAGTGCTGTCTGCTTGTCTTTTCTGTGACATGTCGTAACACTGAAGAGCGCAGACATTCGCTGCAATAATTTTCTCTTTATTTTCACCTTTGCAGCTAGTTAAGATTTTGCAAATGATATAAACATTAATCAGCTTCCCGCAGCTGAATGCAGCATGTTTGTCAATTATTCCCCGGTTGTTTGTAACGCTTTTAAATTTAAGCAGTAAAACCAGACTGCGGCGCATATTTTTAATAAATTGAAAGGAGACTCTCCAAAGCAAATCACTCTTCCAAAGCAAATTGCACTTAATAGAATTGTGTCCAACCTCATATGGGGAAAAATTCTCATATGGGGGAAAATTTGTTTTGTTTCCTGACCCCACATTTACGAATTTGTTGCTGTCCAACCATTGCTCTTTAATCCAAAAACATGTACTGCAACATTGTTTTAATTATCAAATGTTAATCTAACTTTCAGTCTTTACCAAGGAGCCAAGGTCACATTGCATTATAAAGTAGACATGTACCTCTACATCATATTTATTAAAATCACTTATTTTAAAATTTGTATTTAAGTGTAAACAAAACATACTTTGTGTTTCATGTTTTCACAAGTTCCACACAATCTTTTTTACTGCAAAATTAGCCTGGGAAATGATTAGATATAGAAGCTAGATATAATGGGTAAATATAAACTTGATAGTAAACATTGTAATGTTACTCGATGAAATACAACACTGATAGACTGAGGACAGTCTGTTTATAAAATTAGGCATTATCAACATTTTTAAACAACTGTGGTCACAAAAAATTCAGAAATAAAAATGGGGTCTTGAGCCAAAAATGGTTTGGATCCTAAGGTATACACTGTCCTTCTAAAGCCATAGGTAGTTGTATATATGGGACATGTGTAGCTGACCACATCCGTCCATCTACTCTCTATACTGCTTTATCCAATTCAGTGTCGCAGGAAGCCTGGAGCCCCTTCCAGGAGGTACAGCATGCAGGGCAGGGGACACCCTAACCTGGGGTGACCCCTGGATATATATGTGTGTGTGTGTGTGTGTGTGTGTGTGTGTGTGTATATATATATATATATATATATATATATATAGTAATTTTCTTATAAACAATCTTACAGGTACTTAGTAGAATGTAAACAGGACATAAAAAATTAAAGAGGAAATACGTCACAGCATCTAATGCACAGTAAAAGGAAAATGGTCATCACTGATCATAATAAAATTCTGGTCATTTTCTCTTTTATTGCTCATTGGTGATTTTTCCTTAAAGGTTCTGTTTTAACTGTTTGTGTGGTCTGCTAAACATGAATAGCATTGTTCTCATTTTGATTGTCCTGTCATGCCTTCATGTAGTGGGAGGACCATGAATACAGTTGCATGCGCTGTTAGGTGGGCAGAAGCTGTCCAGACTGTGGTTGGCATGCTACAAATCCAGAACAGACAGACCACAATGACCTTGATAAGGATTCATCAGATTACTCTCTTCCCAGGCCAGGGGACTACTGGAATCCACTGGCCCTTAAGTGATTTGGCCTGTGACTAGGTGGTATCTACTGTCCTACAGTTTACACAGCATCTACTTCAGATAAGGCCATAAGACACAGGCTTTGGGCCTGTCCCGGCTCTGTTGAATTCCTCTTCAAGGTTTCTGATACAGAACAGAAAGCATCTGTCAGAATGACAACTACAGCATGATCTTCAAAACTAGAATGCATTCTGACCAAATGTAAGGCATTTTACAGTCTTATTTTTCCTTTAGACTATGTTTATGTGTGTATGAGTGTGTGTATGTTGTGTGTGTCCATGTCCATGTCTGTGTCCATTCATTGTTCTGTTCATTTATCTGTCCGTCATGTTTGTCTATCCTCTTGCAATCTTGTGCATTGGGACGTTGACTTGAAGAATCTGACTGGATTAAGAACTTCACTGGACATTTCACTGAGAATGGATGTTCTTCATGGCAGTGCAGTCCCCACATCTGCAGCTCTGCTTTACATGGTTCCAGTAACCAATGTCAAACACTATCCAAAAATGTTAAATGGGAAAGTCCAGAATTAAACACTTCATAAGTTTTAAATTGCATGCCGGGATGTAACTCATGCCTTTGTCCTGCATATCCACCCTGTATAGGATACCTGCCCTTCAGTCACATGGTAGCTATCTCAGTTATCAGATTGACTGTGGGGGTAACACAGTGCTCACATGACAGTATATTGTAATAAATGTTGTAATTGTTTTGTTTTATTATTACATATTGCTGTTAATCTTCCTGTATCTAATTTATAAATTAAACTTTGCCATACATATGTATAGGAAAACAAAAACACAATATATATACGGTTTGGTACTGTCCCCTGCTGTCCTCACTTTGCTCATTATGTAAAGTTAACTGTGGCAAAATGGCACCAAGGCAAGTGTACACTGAAAATGTATAAATTTAACTTTTATGTCTGTTTCTGGTTGTTACTGTTTGGCTGACTTTATAGACTAGTAGGAATAACATTAGTACTATCATAAGACATAATGATATAATTATCATTAAACTGTGTACTTGGATCCAGTCACCGGGACTCCGGGGAAGTCACGTAACTGTGGCAAAATCAATACACAGCAAAGCTGACAGTGTTAATTTAACACTGAGAGTGTCATAATGTGCCCTAAATTCCTGTCAGCTGGTTATGCCTCCTTGTTTCCTTGTTTGTCTTTGTATAGCATTTTCACTTGTCTGTTGCTTCCTGTTTTTTTCTTTATTAGGTATTAGGTAGTACTCGTATTGCCTAATGTTTCTTATTGTGTTTAGTGTTGTAGGTTTTCTGAGGATGCTGTTTTTGTGTCCTTTTATTCCCTGTGTGATTGCTTACTAGTTTTATTCATTTTTAATGTAGTTGTTCTGCTATTTTGTTTTTTTATTTTATTTTTGGAGTTAGTTGTAACTAAGGTCTGCAAATGGACCTTCCTTGCCTTGGTGTGTCCTGTCCCAGGTTGCCAGGGAGTGTTATTTTAACACTACAAGTGTTTATGTGAGTCCACACTGACTCTATGTGGAGTCAAATAAACACTCTCAGTGCTAGATTAACACTGCCAGCGTTGCTGTGTACAGGAAGACAAAGTGTTACCTCTGTTTGATGGTGTCCCTGTTGGGTTATGGGTCCAGACTCTCCTAGTCATCCTGTCTGATGCCCAGACAGTGTAACTGGATTTAAGGTTCAAACTGCAGATTTGATTTAATATGTTTGTTAAACAGCCAAGTACAGTCTTCTTTTCAAATACAGCAGATATTGAAAATATGCTTTTATAGAAATCCAATAGATAGACATGTACAGGTATCAAAAAGGCAGTTGTAATGCAAAATAGATGTATTACACCTCAGCATTCATATGGGAAACAAATGCTTATCTGGAAAGTTACACTCAAACTCTTTGTTCAGGACACCAGTCTAGGCAGAACGCTGTAAGCCAGTTAATTACGTTATCTTCAGCAAAGCAAAATACCACTTTATTCCTTTATGGTGTAATTTTCCTTCACAGCTGGGAAAGAGAATACTTCTCCCTTGTTTCTCACAGGTGTTGGCTGTTGTTTTTAAAATTCCTTGTCCATTTGCTGTTTCTACTGCCATGGAGTTTCCCTGCACTCCTCATGTTATGGATTTATCCATCACCTTGAGGACCAAATGTAAATGTTAGAGTGTAAAATCCTCATATGACCCTCAACATGCCTTAAAATGCCCTAAATGAACTAGGAGGTATTTGAAGGCTGGCAAAACAACTACAGCCAGAGACTTGTGTTGATTTAATTTGTTTGTAACAGACAACATTTAAGTTTGTCTCTCCAGGATTGTATTAGTTCTCCATGTTGCCATTCACAGAAAGTTTCTATTCACATACAGTATTCACTTGCTCTTCATGCATCTACTCCTACACTGCATCTACTCCTACATATGTAAGTTTCAGAGTCTGGTCACATTTTGCTTTTTCTGTGTTATGATAAAGAATTGTTAACTGCTTCAAGTGATTTGAGAGCTAGCCTAGCACAGATTTTAAAATACATGTTATACTGATCGCTTCATTCACATAGTGTGGTGAGGTGGATTTAAATCCAAAATCTTGATACTAAAATAAAATGGTAAATAGATATAACATGTATGTGTGTGTGTGTGTGCAGGTGCTGGGAAAGTGGCATCAGCAGTCTTCACACACTCTTCTCTAGGATGCCTGGCATGGGCTCGACTGAATTTGAGCGGTTATTTCTGGGTGCTCAGGTGGTCCTCTTGGAGATGTGAGGCCTTATAAAGATGTCCCTGTGCACACGGGGAAGCAGGCTATCTGTGTGAGTGCTACACTTCACAGAGCTTTCTCGTTTGTAGCTACTCAACACCTTCCTCCTGCTCTTATGCTTTGCAGCAGCTTGCTAGTGTGACAGCTGCCTGTGTGATAACACTCCCCTCACTATGGAAACAGGAGCCCTTTTTTCACTCTAAATTAAGGGATGTATTTTTAGCATAGTCACTTGAGTCCTCCAGGTGCTGCTCAAACTGAATGAGAGGTTGTTTTGTTGGGAGCAAATCCAGGTTTCAGATATTGAAATTAGATCATTTTTACCCTGTGATTTTCAGCGTGCTCTTTTGTTATTTCATGGAACAGAATTAATTCATTGACATTAATAGTAACGTTTGGCTCATGGATTTGAAGTTGCTAGTAAAAATAATATCTGAGAATATTTTGCTAATTTTGAATGGCAGAAATTACTTTGGACCAAGCCATTATAAAATATATTTTTCCTGCCACAGTCCAACTCAGACCACTTCTATAACACCTTTTTTATTTATATTATACACAGTGTAAGAAATATATTTTTACTTTCCTTTTGTGAACTTTCTGAAAACCTATTCATCACAAACCTTAATATAAAGTACTCCAGGTTTTTCAGTTCAAACTTCCATTTAGGCCTGACTCTGCTTACTTGTTCTTTTTAAACATTAGGTCTGATATTTACATTCATGCAGAATTTTTTTCTCAGTCACTTGATCATAGGATCAGTCCTTTGTCCCCCTGCCTTCACTGGAACACTTTTGTAGACTTTATTTTTAATCTTTGGAAAAAAAAATGAAATCTTCTAGTTTCCCCTGTCCTGTCTCTTCAGCCTTGGTTGTCTGACAATTTGAAATACTACATATGTATTTAATCATGGATTATGCAAAATAAATGTGACTGTTTGGGTACATTGTACTCGTTAATGTTACTGAAAAGCCTTTTCTCAAATTAAGATATCTACGTATTTTAAAGAGTATAGTGAAAATACTTTACAAATAAACTCATTTGTGTTCATTGTTTCTGCACCTTAAACTTGCGTAAGACCTTGTTGGCTATGGCTGATTTTATAGTTTGTATTTATTTTTCAGGTGTTCCTCAGTTTATTACACTGGACTGAAATGTTGAACATCTGTTATTTTTGAGCCTGGGGACAAAAAGCTGTCGTCTCAACACAGCTCTGAAACAGGCTAACTATACTGAGGTATGTCATGGTGCATGCCTCAACACTGGTTTACAGAACACAGGCTGACTATACTGAGGTATATCAGGGTGCATGACTAAACACTGGTTTACAGAACACAGGCTGGTCACATTAACTACTTTGCTTTCCAGTCACTCAGCACCAAAAAGACTTTTGCAAATTTAAGCACATAGTGGTTTTGTAGTTAGGACTCTGCCCCTTGTAATCTGTGAATTTGTCATACAAATAATATATATTTTTGAAACATCCTATATGGATATAGGTGATGTGTAAAGGTTTACTAGATACAGTACTTATGAATTTAGGGACACAGAAATTTTTACAAATTGGTCTTTATTATTTTTGACTGATTGTTGGACCCAAGATTTAGTTTTAAAGGAGCATTTTTTACCACTAGGTGGTGCTGTAACTCTTGGTGCGATATG
This sequence comes from Chitala chitala, assembly GCA_025773905.1. Classification (NCBI taxonomy): domain Eukaryota; kingdom Metazoa; phylum Chordata; class Actinopteri; order Osteoglossiformes; family Notopteridae; genus Chitala; species Chitala chitala. The sequence continues at coordinate 6,854 of JABJVR010003940.1, forward strand.
ACCACAAAGAGATACTAATTTGAAGGATTTCCCTATGTTCAAATGTTTTACAAGCTTGGCAGGTAAATATATATTCAAGAATGTTTAATTAACTTTTTTTAATTAAAAGTTTTAATTTAATTAGGAGAACCAAATCAAGGTAAATTTTAAATAACATTAAGTAAAACTTTTTGTAGTTTGAAAGGGCATGAAATTAAAGCACACTTTTTAAAAGCTTTATGTGTATTTAATTTTCTATATGGTTGCCTTGAATCCAGGTTGTGATCTCTGGATCTTGTGCAGCACCCCTCTCATGATGACATGTCATTATGTCCACTTTCAGTTTTCAGGCTGCAGAGATACATCTTAGCACAAACACTTCATCTTTTGCATGTCTTTCACAGAGAGTTATGAGTACACAAGGCTTTCAAGCTTGTGTTTTTTTGGGAATTTATTTTTTAGAGAGCAGCCCCTGAAAAGAAGATGTTGTGGTGCTGAAACCTTCCTTGCTTGCCCCAGTCACAGAGGTCAGCCCACCTCTCTTCACATAACTGCCTGAGACAATCTCTCTGGGCACCATAAACAGTCCACAAGTTCCTGTGTCAGAATGTGGACAGTGTGACCAAAAGCCCACTCTTTGGCTCTAAGAATGTATGACCTAGTGGCTTATTTCAGTTTTTAGTACTTTTTTCCGATTCCAAAGAGATCTTTGGCAAAATGTTTTGTCTTTACTATTGATACAGTTCTGTGCTTTTGCCTGTGCTTATTTAAAATCAGGGTCTTATACAATATGGCTAGTGTCATAACACTTTATCAGATATCACAAAAAAGCACATACACTATATGTTCAATTTTTCTGGCCAATACAAAGCTGAGGTTTATGTATAGCAATAAAGCTTACAAATTAACCATAATCTCTTTTAAATTAAAAACATACACCTAGCATATAACTTTGTTTGTAAAAGCAGCTGTAGAGTACAATTCAAAATTTTTTCAGTATGCACTAAAAAATTTAAAAGAGAGAATTGATTAAATTTGATGGTGCCTGTTGATGGTTGACAAAGATATTAAAACACGGTGAGGTGTTCTCACCCTGACCCCTTAGCATTGCTTTCCTGCCAGTTCTAGTGATTTACATGCTCTGAGCTGCAAATTATGGTGGGCTCCAGCCAAACAACTGCATATAGCAAGATGGTGTGTTTCCCCTGGAGGACCAGGTGGCTGACCACCAGGAAAGCATGGCGCCAGAGCAGGGTGAGGACTGTGTGACTGTGGCGGTAACAGGGTTAGTAATGGGGCAAGTGTGTTCTGGAAGTGGGCGGCAGACTGGGGCAGATGGGGCATGACCCTGGCGGGGCTCTGGGTGTCCAATAGGAATGGGAACCATCGATCAGAAGCAATCTGCCCACAGACCCTGCCACTTCAAAAGACATGGGAGGATTAGGTGCAGGAGGCACTTGGACAAGATGAATTTGTATCCTCTTGGAATTTGACTCCTGTCTACTTTTGTCAAAGAGTTTTTTAGATATCTTGGTCCTTGTCTTTGCAGTTATATTCCTGCTTTTCCTACTTTACAAATATAGAGGTAGTAAAAAATTATGTGAAAAATGACAAACAAGAAAAATATTTTTATGTAATTAGGTTGCATATAAATTAAAATATATTTACATTATTAACATTACGACTTTATGGTGGTTGTGATAAGTGACAGTGTTGCCAGTGAGTATGAGCAACATGTCATTTATGTGATATAGAAAGAGCTCCAGAGACACAATTTAAAGGAATTGACAAGAAATTCAGTGATCATACAGAAAAAGGTCATAGAGAAAATAAAGAAGATTGTGAAGGCTCTGATAACACTTACAGCTCTCTGGCCTGCAGTTGTCCAGTCACTGAACTGTAGTAAAGAAATCTGAGACCAAGGACAGTTAGCTAATCTCTTAAAAAATCTGTAATAATTGCTCTAACTCCCAACAGGGAAGCTGTTCAGCATGTCCTATAAAGCATCTTTATTAAAGTGTTTATGCATTCATAAAAGGGAATTTCAGAAATGTGATAGTTATACACAGACACAGATAAACTATATAAAGTCTGCATGTCTGCTTCCAGTTGGCTGGTACTGTGTATTATGTGTATATTTAAATTTTTCAAAATATAGTCCATCCATCCATCCATCCATTATCTTAACCGCTTATACTTGGTGAGAGTCGCAGGGAAACCTGGAGCCCATCCCAGAGCACATAGGGCGCAGGGCAGAAGACACCCAGGGTGGGGTGCCAACCCACCACAGGGCGCACACACACACTATGGGCAATTTGGACACACCAATCAACCTAACCTGCATGTCTTTGGACTGTGGGAGGAAACCGGAGCACCCGGAGAAAACCCACCAACCACAGGGAGAACATGCAAACTCCATGCACACAGACCCAAGGCAGGAATTGAACCCCAGGCCTGGAGGTGCACGGCAACAGTGCTAACCACCACGCCACCCGAAATGTAGTCCAATAGATGGATTTAGCAATGTTAAAACAAATGTTGTAAAATCAGTATTATATTAAATAAATGTATATACCAAACATTAGTGACAGTCAGGAATTTTTATATGTGCTGCTGTTTTATATGTACTGCTGTTTTGCTTATGTACAGGTTTAGCTTGTGTGTTTATGTGTATCACACAGAAGCACATTAATGACAGAAATTGTTATTGGACAAATATATTTTAGCAATCCAGTTTATGTTAAGTTTATTTCTATAGCCTGATGTGTTTCCAGGAATATGCAAGAAGACAACATGTGCCATCCTGTCATCTATGTTCAAGATGAATTAAAGATGATGTGGCCAACTTAACAAAGACCTGTAGAAAAGCACAGCAGCATGTGGCCCAGCCTGAGCCACACTGATACTGCGCCAGCACTCCTGTTCACGCTTGCCAATACAAAAACAGTCCTCAGTAGATTTAGATACATAAATGCATTAACAGCATCAAAATGTTCATCAAGTCAGCCTCCTCTCTGGTCCTTGCTTAACATATTTTGTGTTTTACAACATCATGGGGAAACAACATACCTCTGCTTGTACTGAAAATACATAGGAATATTTGCATTTTCATTCATAATGTATTATTGTCATCAGTTTGAGTTCCTGGTCTACAGCTGCAGTGACGGAGCTCGCGGTACTTTGGATATAGGGACCAGAATCACATACACAACTGTGAGCAGGAGCCAAGATAAAAACACTCACAGTGAGAAAGTCAGATGGAGCAGAAAAAAGAAAGCCTTCATGTGAACACAAATGACATCCTGGATTCAGAACAGAGGAAACGTGCTAATTAACATGGCTGTCAAGCATTGCTTCAAGTGTAGCATGAGTGGAGATAAGAGAGATGGACTGTCAGAACGGGCCAGCCATCTGGAGCCTGTTTCTGGTGAGTACGGGGGTTTGATGTGCACTGGCAGACATGCTGGTCCTGCTTCAGTCTGACTCCTTTCAAAAGACTAAAGAAAGAGAAGGTCTAAACCTAATTTGGTTTTGTTAGGTTTCCATGTGGACAGATGTTCAGTGTTTCACTATTGTGCAGTAAACAATATATAAAGGAAACAAAACTATATGATAGGTCTGTCTGTTGCAACAGTAAGTTTGTGAAGGTTATGTCACTTGGTTTCATGTTCTTTCACAGGACATAGCTTGTGTTGATTTGAGTGTGTGGACAGAGTGGAATATAAAACCTACTGCGGCCACAGCTACTGTTTCTGTATTCCTCAGTGAACATATTTCAAATTTTTAAATATATTTTCAAAAATCTTTGTAACTGTATTACGTACTTACTTACATCTGCCTTCACTTTAGGTGGGTAATGATGCAAAACGTACACATATAATTCTGTAAAGAGTTTGCCCGATTACATACACTTTGCCCTGCAGCAAGCTCCCGGCAGCTGAAGAACGCACCTTTTTGCTGAGATGAACAGGTTCTTTGACAGCATTTTCATTGTTGCAAAATGTAAGTCGTTTCAATGTCCTTTGCACCTGTGTTTTGTGTGTCATGTGACATTTGACAGACTGTCCTTCGATACTTGAAGGTTCTTTGTAAAATGAGCCCTGTATAGCTGTAACTAAGTTGTGTCGCGGTTCTGGCTCAGCACCTCGCACTCCACCTGTCAGCCCATTGAAACACCTCTCTCTTTGGCTCATTGCTGGTGTTGTAGTTGTCTGAGCACTCACCAAGCCATCTCTCCTGCTCCCATTTTCAAAGGCAGTATGTGGAAATAAACTGAATTTAATTTATTGTTTTTGGAAAAACTATAATAATAATGCGATAGTCTGATCTATTCATCATGCATGTCAAATTGTATGATTTTACAGTGTTGGTTGTGAAACACATTCTCCTGCCATGTCCTTCATTTTTCTCCCACTTCATTTGTGTTTTTGTGAAGCTGCAACCATCTCCAAAATATTTCTTTCTCTACAGTTGAGTTTTTAAAGTGTCACCCTGAGTATGGGTTTTACAGCTGAACCAGCATCACTGATTAATGAGAGAAGGAGTCTGCTTTAATGGGTTTATGTCTTCATCTCCAGCTATAGCAGAGACATGTCCACCTACACCTGTAAGAACAAGACAGCTGCTCTTTGACACCTGGCTCTGCCTCCTCTCTCTGCTTCTCACTGGATTAGCAGAGAAATAGAGTTTTCTATGTTCTTCATGTACTGTCACTGGGTGAATCACAATATTAGCAAGATAAAAATGGCTATGTAACTGAAATTTTTCCTATAAAAACTAACTATATAAACAATGACAGAATGTATGGAGGGAACAGTTGGTTTTCATATATACAGTTTATGATTACTTGTATGTTCTCTTATGCTGGGAAACGCTTTCCTACATGATGAGACAGGAGAATGACAGGAGGCAGATGTCAGGCATTGTAGACAGACAGGATCTGCAAATCCATCAGCCATTCCTCTGTTTTTTACCAGTTGTGAGTACTAGCAGCTTTATAGCGTGTATGGTATCCAAAATATATTATAAACTGCTGACTGGATTTCTCATGTTTGGTTTCAAAGTTTGCATATGGAAAAACACAAGTTGCAAGTATTTATGTTGTCGTCTTAAAAAAATTTATCTTGAAGAAAGTTCTTGTTTTTCATTGAGAAATGGCGATGAAATTGAATCAAAATGAAAGAATGAGAAAAAGACTATTTAGTTGCAATTCTATGAGATTAACAAAAGCTATTGTCAGGTGTCAAATCCCAAGATGGGGGTACATAGATCACCTCCCGAAAACAGAATAATAGAGTGAGAAACAACAACAAGAGGGTCATCAAGGTTGATGCAGCCACATGTATTTTGCATTAGGCCACTGCATGTGAAGGTCACTGCTGTGCGCCTGTTTCCATTAATACTAATGTGACATAGGCACATTTGAATAAAAGCTTTTGTGGTCACAAAAACCTGAGTGTGAAATATCAGGAAATGGGGTCCTCACACCCATGTTATAAGACAAATGTCCTTTTCAAAATGGCCATATAAAAGCTGATTCATATTTTAAGTATTCATTTTTAGAGTAAGTGTTTAAAAAATCATAGAAAGTCAAAATGTTGTCCTGGTAATGCATTTGATCTTTGCTTCTGATTTGTAGAGCCACACCATCAATGTCAATTCCACAATCTCTAGCACTGCAGTTTTATGATGTTTCAATTTTAGATGCTGGATTCTGTCATCTTCTTTTCTAGGCAGATGATTTTAGTTGTAAAGTTTGATATTTACATACAGCAGTTGTCACAGATTAGAATTCCAGCCAAAAAATGTTTTATGTACACACACACACACCTGCGTGTGTGCTTGTGTGTGCTCGGGTGCTTGTGCTCATATGTGCTCGTGTGCACTTGTGTGTACGCGCGCGTGTGTGTGCGCGTGTGCATGTGTGCTCGTGTGTGTGTGCGTGCGTGCGTGCGTGTGTGTGCGCGTATGTGTGTGTGTGCGTGTGTATATCCTGGACATGACTAGAGTGAAACAGGGACCTTTCAGCTTGTTGGTTTCTTTTGTTGCCTCCGAACCTTTGCAACCTTGTACAGACGAGGGCTGAATCTTTACTGGAAATTTGATTAATCTTTTCATTAAAGGTTGTGAACCAAGAAAGGAAAAGTAAAAAAAATTGTATCAATGAAGAAGAAATAAAGAAACAAGGCCATGTATTATAAACTGCAGACTCATACCACACAGAAATTCAGAAGAGATATATTTGGGCTCTGAGAAGAAAACAGTGCATTTACAAGAAACTCGAGTCGCTGAATAAAATTAGAAGATGTGGGATGCAAAGGCATCACGGTCAGGAACATGTGAAGAGGCATCGGGTGGTCAGACTTTAACGGAGACAACAAACAGGTGAGCAACATGGGCAATGCGGCTAAGAACATGAGGTCATGGGTGTTAGGTATGAGGTCAAGACAAGGGTTGCACAGGGCAGACACTGGGTGAGGGATGTCGACTGCTTGGTATGCATCGTTAAGATTTTGGTTATACTTTTTGTCATCAGAAGGGAGATGTGGGATTTATGTAGAAAGGCCTAACTGATATCTGGTATTTACTATGAGACTAATTGTGGTATAAATGGTGGTGGCACAGTTGACACCATGATGAACAGGCAAATGGGCTAAGGGCTGTCTTAAAATGGGCCAAGGGCTAGTTTAAAATCGACCAAGGGCTAGCTTAAAATGGACCAAGGGCTATCTTAAAATGGGCCAAGGGTGGCTCAAAATGGGCCAAGGGGTGGCTTAAACCTACAATGCTGAATGAGTGAATCAAAAATGCTCCCCTTTGGGGCACCATACCTCACTTAAACCATATACTGTTCTGTGAACCAGATAACGGAGTATCTGTGTTTGTGCATTTGGTGTGAAGTTACATGAATTTTGTTTTTTCCTCTTCACTTAGGATGGCATTAATAAACAGTGGATATGCATTATTTAGGAAAAACGTGACAGCAAAATAAGACAAGCACCTTAATAAAAGAACGCAGATGTATATGGAAATGTAGTGGAGTGTGGAGCTCATGAATAAGTAACGGGGGAGGATTTCCTGTGGAGTGGCTCTCTGTGCACCACAACAACACGCCTGTGCTGGTGAGCGAGGCTCTGCTCAGCACTGGCCTGTTTGTTTGTTTATTGTTTGTGTACATGTCCATTTGTCAGCAGTGTTCTTTGTGAGTGTGACAAACCAGAAGGCCAAGCTTATGCTGTAACAGGAGCACCAACATGTCTTCATGTGAACCAAGCCTGTCTGATAATGGCAGCTTCAACATCTTTACCAACAAATATTCAGCAATACACATAGTGAAAACACATCTTCAGAAATAAAACATTTATAAAAATTAATCTCACAATGTTATACACCTAGCAATACGATTTTTTTTACATCTTAAGCATCATTTGAGGTGGCGTGGTGGTTAGCACTGTCGCCGTGCACCTCCAGGCCTGGGGTTCAATTCCTGCCTTGGGTCTGTGTGCGTGGAGTTTGCATGTTCTCCCTGTGCTTGGTGGGTTTTCTCCGGGTGCTCCAGTTTCCTCCCACAGTCCAAAGACGTGCAGGTTAGGTTGATTGGTGTGTCCAAATTGCCCATAGTGTGTGTGTGTGTGCCCTATGGTGGGTTGGTGCCCCACCCTGGGTGTCCCCTGCCCTGCACCATATGTGCTCTGGGATGGGCTCTAGGTTTCCCTGTGACCCTCACCAGGAATAAGCGGTTAAGATAATGGATGGATGGATATCATTTGACATTGTGAAGTCTGAAATCTGCCAGCAATCCAGTTCTACACACTTAAACATGCACTATAAAGAAGTGACTGCACATATTTTGCTAAAAAGTAGCTAATAAAGTTTCGTAACGTTGATTACCCTTTTCAGGTTTTTTATAATAAATTACTGCAATTTTAACAGGGTTGCTACACAGAAACATTATTTTTTAACAGGGATGTATGTACTTAGTACACCAATATATGAACACCGTCAACTGTTACAAAGATCAGTTCAGCATTAGACCAGCAATCAGCACTTTGCTTGTTTGACATTTAATTCCCACTGTAGAAGAAACTGCAGACAAATTTACAAAAAAAAGCAGCTCAGCCACTAAGTGGTAGTCCACGTAAAATGACAGAGCGGGGTCAGCGTATGCTGAAGCACACAGTGAGCAGAAGCTGCCAACTATCTGCAGAGTCAAAAGCTACAGACCTTCAGATTAGCACAACAACAGTGTGTAGAGAACTTCATGGAATGGATTTCCATGCCCGAGCAGCTGCAGTGAAGACGTGTACTCTGGAGTGACAAATCCCGCTTCTCTGTCTGGCAATCCAATGGACGTGTCAGGGTTTGGCGGTTGCCGGGTACTTGCCTGACTGCATTGCACCATGTAAAATTTTTGGTGGAGGGGGGATTATGGTGTGGGGTTGTTTTTCAGGGGTTGGGCTTGGCCCCTTAGTTCCAGTGAAGGGAAC
>JABJVR010003941.1:0-18185 GCA_025773905.1 Chitala chitala
AGGAAACCAGAGCACCCAGAGAAAACCCACCAAGCACAGGGAGAACATGCAAACTCCACGCACACAGACCCAAGGTAGGAATTGAATCCCAGGCCTGGAGGTACGCGGCGACAGTGCTAACCACCATGCCACCGTGCCGCCTTATTAGTATACACATACATTTTATTTCTATCAGTTTAGCTCAGCATCCTTTAGCATTTACAAGAACTGACAGTGGCTTCAGATTTAGTATCAGCTGTCAGGACCAGTTAAAGAGCTCCACTTTTTAGTTACCACTTGGGTAACAAATTTGCTGTTTCGCGTCCCTTAGATTTTTTATTTATGTTAAGTAGGAAAAAAAATAAAGCATAGCAACAACCCCCTCCCCCAATTTTGGCATTTTATATGAAGTACAATACTGTTAAAATTATTGTGCATAAATACCTCAAAGCTTTGACAGAAGGGTACTTTATGCAATTTTAGAATTAATTTATTTTTACACACATAATATTTGCTTATAATTTCAGAGTTTTATTTCAGGATAAACACATATAAAAACATATTTTTAAGTGCTATTGTCAGGGGGGACACCTGGACTCAAACTTGTGACCTCACAGCCAACACAGAGTTACCAGACAGGACGATTAGCATGCTGAGATAAAAACCCAAGTCTCCTTCTTAGGGGACTACTTGCATTCTTGTCCGAACTATAGGGGATTCACACAGCATCACACAGGATTCACATCTGATACACTAGCATAGTGGTTCACTCACTGTGTGTGTCTTTGAGTGTGTGTGCATGTCTATGTGTACACGCATGTGTGTGTCTGTGTGTGTGCAGAACACACGAGAATATGTATACTGTACTTGTGGCCACGCCTCTTTTGATCATTGCTTGTATTTGTGGCCACGCCTGTTCTGAGCATTGCTTGTGTTTCTGGCCACACCTGTTTTGAGCATTGCTTGTGTTTCTGGCCACGCCTGTTTTGAGCATTGCTTGTGTTTCTGGCCACGCCTGTTTTGAGCATTTTTGGCTGTTGTTTTCCTGGACACTCTTTTTTCTGTATCAAACGCGATTATTGGATTTGGGACTGTTGCTAATCTTATTAACAAACCCAGAGCTCTGCAACTGAATCCTCCATGTCCCTGAAGTGGCATCATTACACACCGATTACATTTTCTTTATGGAATAATAATTGTATTTTTCTACGTTATTGTTTCTTCATTACATGTGACCTGAGGAGGAGGGGTGAGAGAGGAGTGTGTACACTGCTTTGTGCAGAGTGACCGTGTTCACCCTCCAGCATTTTTATTTCTACGTGTTCTTGAATTCCTTGACTAATATTTATTGTTGACATGTGTTTAGTGTATCTGGCCTTTTATATCAGCCAGTTTGAGTATTTAATTTGCCCCTATAGTCTTACAATAAGATATGTCACGCTTGGAGTGAACAGGAACAACAAGCAAAAGAAACTCTAAATGCAGAGATCAGGTTTACTTACAAAAAACAGAGTTCAAAAGGCAAACACTGGGGACAATCCAGACAGGCAGAAAAGGCAAAAATACAAGTGACCTGTAACACATAAAGGCACAGGAACATGAATAACAAAACAGAGCCAAAACAATACATGAGCAAACAAAACATTAACACAAACGAAACAATAACAACTGGACAAGACGTGTGAGAAGACAAAACCCAAATAGTGCAAAACAGGAATTCACAAGCAGGTGGAGACAATTACAACAAGTAACGAGGGAACAGACAGGACAACGAGGGGGCATGGCCACACAACAAACACCACCATATAGATCGTGACATCCTAAAAGGAAAGAGTATTTTATGCCATATTTATGTGACAGGTATTTTTAAGAGTCTTATAACTTAATGCAACGACCTTTGGAGTGGGATTCAAACTGGGACACTTCCACATCACAGCCTGATGTTTTACCCATCGAGCGACCAACTGCCTTTCAAGTAGATAATGACAATCAGGACTCATATGAACGATACATAAATGCAGTCTTATTATACGGAATGATAATGGCAGTTTTAAAAATATCTGCCAGCAAAGGCATATTGTGAAATTATAAGATGCAATAAATCACATGTAAAATTCTACTGGTTATTGAAGTATCTTTGTCATATAAAAGACAGTAATGCACAGATTTTCACACACGCTCACATGAAGAGATAAAACTGTAAAAATAGAAGCCTCTCAAAGGCAATCAGGATGCAATCAGGACTCCAGAGCTGAAGAGCTGTCTGAAAAAATGAATTTTGAGACTGTTCTTGAAGAGTAGTAAGGACCCTGCATTTCAGGGCAAGAGATGTGCCCACCGCCCAGACCAAAATCCCATACAGGAGGTACGTCCAGCCTCTGAAACCTGGAACTATCAGACAACCAGTGCTGTTATTTCCAAGGTTTTGCATTGGGGGTGGGAGTGGGCTTCCAGCTGGTTGTTAATGTTATGAAAATGAAAAATTGAACAGAACTCGCATGCAAAATGTGGCTAACACATCAGAATTTTATGGAATAAAAAATGGGCAGTACAGTGAAAAAGAGAACATGTGCCAAGTCTGACAAAGAACTGGAATCTACAAAACAACAGAATCCCTACCTAAGTATACCAATGGAGAGATCTCACGACTGAGCCCAGGGAGGGGTTTAAATAACCAAGCAAGGGGAGACAGCTGTGATTGATGAAGAGGTACCAGGCCTTGTATGAACAATTAGTGAGGTGAAATACATTGTTGAGGATGAGCTACAGAGGTTTGATAGAGTGCGCAAAACACATCTGGAAAATTTGGACCAGAGGTTAGACCATGACCAGAGGTTGGGTTCATGGTATTGTGAGATATGGAGAGAACCTTGGTATACTGTGCAGCACAAGTGTTTGCAACCGTTATTCTGCTTCTGTGTTATGGGAGAACCTGAATTCCCTGACAACAGTTTGGACAGCTGCTGTTGATGCTACAGTGTAGTTTTCTAGTGTTCAAAGGGTTAAAGTTGACAGCTGTCTTAATCAGTAAGTACTGTTGAATGTGGATACAGAGAAAATAGGTACTGACACAGTACTGACCTACACAAGATATCTGACAAGACAGATTCCTTGGATCTTCCACCAAAGCATTGAGGATTGGAGGGACAGTCTTAACAGATCACACGATCAGAGACTTGTCATAGACAGAGCTCATAGACTTGGCCCTTGCCATGTTTGCAGTCATAGCTTAGCTTCAGAAGTGAAGTAGGACCTGAAGACCACATTGGAAGCTGCAGACAGGTTCAAGAGGATAAGGATGGGGAAAGGCAGGATGCAGCTGACTACAGTCTTAGAATAAGAAATAAGTACTCTGAGCATCCCAGAACTGAAGTGGGTGAAATGAATGGAGGCATGTGGCAGATTGAAGATGGAATGTTCTAGAATATTCTTTGAAGAGGAAAGTGCATGTGGCGTACTGGTGGAATGTGCATTCTTATACATTATACCACAAGAATAAAATTCTCATGACACATTTAAAAGTATAACAAATATTTCAGGCATTAACATATTTTACAGGCATTTTTTAAGTGTAGCTTTATAAATATTGCTGTTTTTTTCTTTTAATATTATTCAGATTTACACTCAAAAATTTATATATTGATTAAAAAAAAGAACTTAAAACAGCAGATTGAAATGAACGTCAATGTTTTATGTTAGCCTTTGCAGTACTTGGATGTAATAGCTGTGTCATAATAAGTAATTAAGTCTGCATGTATAATGAAAATTCATAGAAACCCAGAGGACTCAATAACGGAGCTTGTTTGACTGACAGAACAGGGCCAAAACCCACAAACTGTATCATAGTCAAAGGACAGTGCAAAAATCCAAAAATTGTGGGGTCAGAACAAAGACAGGGTATGAGAGGCGTGTGGAGGATTGGGTCACAAGTCTACACGAAAACAGGCTGCAGGGAGAAGAGGTTGGGAAACCACACGGTGGACTATCGGAGTGAAGGTCTATTGGTATTTGGCAATACCACACTGGCAGCACAGTAGAACAAGACAGTATAAATAGACTGAAAAAAAATGAGGAAGAGGTGGATGATATATTGAGGTGAATGGGTTTGGGCCCATGATGGGTGTGGCTTTAAGCTAAAGGCTATTTTATCTGGCTGCATGTGTGGTGTGCCAGCATGTGTTTATGTTTGTAAAACAGGAAGTGTGTGTTCAGTCCATTATAGCATGCTATGAGTTAAATTGCCTAGGTGCAAAACAGGATAAATTACTTTAGATATTTACATTTTTTTAATTATTGTGTAAAATCACATTATGCTTTAAAGAATATAATCGCTTTAATTCTAAAAAAGATGTTAAAATTATAGCAAAACTGCTAAAGCTGGTTTATTGATAATCGAGCTCAGTTAACAAATAATTGCTTTCAGTTTAATTAACGAGATTTTTTTTCCAAGGGCATACTGCATTGCTTAAAGAAATCCAAGAGACTCAAAGATGTGCATCTGCATTATCCGTCTGAAAAGCACGTCGTATCCAATAGTTTCCGCGCTTTTTTCTGGCAGACTCGTCTTTGAACTGGCTCAGGTTTCAATTACCGTAGACTCACACGTGCCTCCGCTGTGGAATCAGTTAAGAGGCTGCCGCAGGACTGGAACCAGATCAAAGTAAAGCAGGATCGTGCACACTTAAAGTTAGCCATTATTCATTAGGACCGAAGAAGCGAGGAATATCACTCTAGTGTCTCCGTTCTTTCATAAGCTACGAAGTGGGCGGCTCGTCTGTTGTTTCGGGTTGACACTAAAGTCTTAAACGCTAATTTTGTTTTTAATCAAACTGTGAAAATGAAACGAGATTGGAGAGCAAACCACATCTACATCTTTGAGACTATATTTTTGAGGCAGCGCATGGGGTCGGCGCCCTGTTCAGGGTATGCCTTACCTTGAACTGAGATTGGCTCCAGGCCGCCGATATGCAACAAGTAAGCAACTGGGAAATGCATGGATGAGTGAATTTTTCGAACGATTGGTCATTTAAAGACACACATCATGTGAAATTAGAAAAAAACGAAAATATATATATTTTTTAACCAAACTTTTGTTTGAATTCACATTTTTTTTAATCTTGAAAAGAAATTCATGCAGGCACAGAGAGAACATGCTAGTTACACACACAGACACACACTGTAATCAATCTCACAGCTTTGGGAGTATGTGTCAGTGATGACATCAGCTAAGCTATGACAACACTGAACCAAGAAACATGCATAAATCACATCTGCTTAACCTCTCACATGTTGGCTTGGAGCCTAACCCAGGCAGCCTAGGGAGAAGGCAGTGAACAGGCTGGACAAGGCACCAATCCATTACTGTATAATCACACACACACACACACACACACACACACACACATATGCATACCAAGTTGAAGGATAATTTGGACTTCCCAGTTCACCTAATTGGTAGATCTTTGGACTGTGGGGGGAAAAAAAGACGCAGTTTGCCATGATCAAGACTCAATTTCACAACCTTGGTGACAACCGTACCACCCACGAACTCACCACGCCACCCAACCTGAGTAACATTACTGGAAGAAACCATATCTTACAAACGTCTTGTATAAACCTTTAAAAATACTGTTTTTTCCTCTTCAAATTTATGTTGACATGTATTGATAGCTCATAAATGTTTAACAATAATGCAGTTTGCTAGGGAAGGATTTTTTTACTTTGTCTGCACAGGAAAAAGAAAAAATGTAATGAGATATCGTAAAAGCATCTCTGTCAAAGAAATGATGAAATGATTAGTACATCTACACTCATCAACCAGCAATTGTTTGGTTAGACTTAGAATTTGAAGTATGTAAATGTAATGTATTCTAACTAGTCAGTGCTGAACCTTGATATACAGATCTAAAAAAGTGCCAGTGAAGTTTGTTAGAATATACTTGTAAATGACGGCTGTTTTTTGCCTGCTTGTTTTATTTTCATGTCCGTGGTAATTTAAAAAATAAGGTGCAGTTTCATCCCAAAATGTCACTGTGTGAATGTTTGGCTTTGTGGCCACAACCCCTAATTTTCCCGTTCTCTCCTTGTTTTCCCATGGATTTTTGCGTAGTGTTTTCACCTGTACTATTTTCTGTTTGTCACTACAGACGCCACTCTACTTGCGAACATCTGACTTGCTAACATTCATAGATACGAGTGAAGGCCGCTGTAAGTTAAATTTTTGTTTGGAGAAAGGAACTGTGGAGCCGCAGCTAAAAAATTTTATGCGCGCGGGTCTCCAGTCAGGTATGGCGTTTGGCCGCTACATACGCCGGGCAGCACGTACGCGTATGCTGGAGTGCTCTAAAATTTATTGTGAATTATCCAGTGCATTGCGTATCCATCATGGTTGGTGAAAAGCGACAGGCTAGTGATGTTAGTGGTAGTGCTAAAAAGCAGCAAGCCATCTCAATGGAAACAAAGGTGGCAATAATTATTATATTATTATAATAATATAATAATTATAGTTATTATTACTACAATTCATTAACATAATTTATGCTTTTTTGTTCTTTTTTATTGTGTTCATATGGTAAGACAAACTTGTGTTTTAATACAACTTTATTATATAACACGCTGTAGGAATGTTTGGTAGGAGCACACATTTGTGTATTTTTTTTTGCCTGTGTGTTCTGGGAAGCGTTCCCTCATTTGTATTTTTGTGATGGTTTTGGTTATTAAGCGCTCTGCAAACAGACCGACCCCTGCTTCAGTGTCTCCTCTCCTGTCTTCATCATGACACAAAAGTAAATGTAAACAGGCAGCACAGACTGTGTCCATACAATTGGTGATAAAACCTCATACAACTTAATAACCACTACTTATGCAATATTAACCATAACCGCTGTGTCATAAATCCAAAATGAGGGTTATATTTGAACACTTGCAATGTTTTACCTTGCTAAAAAAAAGTGAAATACATTCAATCCAATGTGCATACACTCGTGTTACAAAAGATAGAGGAAATAACATATATTTTTCTTCCCCTAGTCCTTAAATATTTAGTACGGTTGTTCTCCTTTTGCCTTGTCTTCCAGGTTTTCTCTGGTGTTTTTCCATGCTCCTGCTCATGTGTTAAGGTTGCATTTTTTACTGTCTTTCATGTTTTGTTTTGCGCTGCCGTACTCATGTTTGAGTTTTCATTCCTCAAATGTTCTATAGTTAACCAGGGACATCACCTCAGTACATGAAGACCTTTACACCCCTACCACCATTAAAACCCTCTCACCACTGTACAAGAAACTGGAGAGGAAAGGCCAAGGTATGTGCAATGCTAGGGATTATTTGGAGGCCTTTTAGGGTGAGTGAGGAGATTTATTAGCACCAGAGGTCAAGATGTAATGGAAGTCAGCGCCAGCGACAGGAGATAATTACTACTATTTCAAATGAAAAGCAAATCTACAATTATTTGGGAAAAATATACAAAATGGCATTATCTGTCGAAACTGTCATCCTGTATTACCTTGGTATTCTCAGCAGTCTGTCCAACACAAATATTGATACACAGGTAAAGAGGAAAGCCTTGAAAGGAAAAAAGGACGGTCATTAAAAAGTAACTCGTTTTGTGTAGGAAAAAAAAAAAACATATACATATTGGTTGGCCCAAGGACTAACCCTTGCGGCATTCCCTCTTAAGTAGCAATTGTTGTATATAATGCTGAGAGTTGCTGTGTAAAATACCTGCGATATGGACAAGTGAAAATGCTGCTCTGTCCAGCATTGTTAGGAAAACCAGAATCACACAAGAACTCATTCCAGATGAAGAAAACTGGTCGAAGATTGAACTGTGTTTAGGTATCTACCTCACAACCATGACAGTCAGGGACTGTGCAAATAAGGGAAGAATGTTTTGAACAGGCTACTTTGGAATGACAATAAATGGACATATTTATCCAACAAGCAGTGTTCATACAACAAACAACATCGATAAACAGATGAAGAGATTTGAGACAGGAAGGTGGGAGTATCCATTTCCAGGTTAAAGGCCAAATCCATTGCCCCATTTCTCACATATATAGAAACTGGGGCAAGTCATTGCAGGAACAGAGGAGCAAGGCCGACGCGTTCATATTATCTGAGAATGCCCATTTTCACTGAGCGAGAAACTAAAGGTCAGACAGAGGAGCATTTAAAGATATCTGAAGGGCTCGTCTTTTCAAAGGCTATGGAGCATTACAGATAATATCTGCTTTTTTGTGAAACCGGCAAGAAGTAGAGAATGAGAGGTGAATCTCCTGAATGGGCAGAGGTAGACCACAAGCCACATGTGTTACTGTGGAGGGCGTGTGGAATGTTTCACAGGGCTTGGTGGAGGTGACAGGCACGTGGAGATGGCGTGTCACAGAATCAGCAGCGGATAATAACCAGCTTTATAAAGAGTGACTACCGTCTGACAAGGATCTTTCAAAGCAAATGCTCAATGCAAAAAAATGAGAATTTTCACTCTTAATTTTCACCTCACAGCAACTTCAAGTAACAAAAATACTTCACCATAAAAGACAGAGATTGGTTTTGAATTATCATCTTGTACCTTGAAAAATGAATCATTAAATGACCTAAAATCTACAGAAAGTTATAGGAGAGCTTGGCATTTAAATCAGTAATGCGTGGAACTTTTTACTGGCCTTAAGAAGATCTAATAATAGTTGAAGAAATAATACCAGCCTTGTTCTCAAAAGTCACATGATTACTTGTGGTGTGCTGTGTTGATATGTTAAAGCATTATGGCAGACAGGCATGTTTATATGAGATGACAACTTTTGATATCCTAAAATGTAAATTGAACCACAAAATTTCAGAAAAACTATACATCAGCTAATTTTGTCCTGTACTATCTGAGGAGGAAGAGGTAGACAACAATGGCTCTAAGATGTTTTTCAGAAAGTTTCAACAATGCCATCAATAATTTACATTAATTCTTCAGGTTCATATTCTGTACAATTTAAGTATAATCTGTAATTACATTCTTGTGATGTGTTTTTGTTTGTCAAAAACTATACCAAATGAATTGTACTAAAATCTTTTAATAAACCAAAAGTTAATATTTAACAAACATTTAAAACAAACTTAGACACCAGTAAAAATAATATGAGGTTTGTTACCAAGAACTAATTTACAAAACATACTGCTGATAACCTTGGTGGATAAACTGCTCTTAGTTTCATGTTAATGCATTAATAAACTATCCACAGATGTGTCACACATTTGACCAAAAACATAGTCTTGTACAATCTCCATCAAAATATATGGATGAAGGTACAAAAGGCCTTTTGGGTTGTAATGTTAGGTAAGATGAATTTCTGTCCTTTACAGGATGTAGTCTCCTCATAATGAACTGTGTGTCTTTAAAAGAACAGTCCAGTTTAGATGTGAAAGTGAATGAGGATATTGCTTGGAGTCATACAGTGAAGAAGGAACGTTCACTGTTAATTTTAATCCAGTAAGGACTGAATAGGTGTTTTACATGTACCTAGTTATTAGTGATCAGTATTGACTGGATCCCCTTCCAAATCTGTGCAGAATGGGTGCCGAGTTCACCATGAGCTGGTCTAAAACAATAACGTAATGAAAAGTCTAAAAAGTACTGCTCTTTGCACCCTTCAATAAAAGACTTCTCCTGCCTCCCCTGTGGCACAGTGTTAAAAGCGACAGGTCTTCTGAAAGCTGTGAGTAAGGTTCAGGGCTTGAGCTGACATTTCAGCCTTCTTGGGTGAGGAGACCCACAGAGCACAGGATGGGTAACGTGCTCTCAGCTTGACTTCATACTGATTTCTCTACTTAAACTTGCTGACTAATATAGTCACTCATGCAGCATTACCTGGATGTGGTGGAGCTGAACGAGTTAGTGACGGTGCTAACAGAAGCAGTCAAGACTAGGGTTACCAGATACCTGCATATCCAAAGGAGGACACCCAAGGTCAAAAAGGAGGATAAAGAACAAAATTATATAATTCTGTTCTTTGTCCTATATATAATTATATAATTTATATATATATATATGTGTGTGTGTGTGTGTGTGTGTGTTATTTGCCCTCCTTTGTAAGGCTGTGTATATAGGCTTACATATATATTTGTATAACAAATAACACAAAACTGAACTGGCGACGTGTCACGTGTGCCTGGCTGTGTTGATTTATTAAAACAGGGTCACACTAATTAACGCATTGAACACATGTTGTGCGGTTGAACGGCTCGAGCCTCAGATTTGCTCTTTACGATTAAAACAGAAATGATGGTGTGCAGCCAGCAACATGGCGAAGTCAGTGATTGATGAAAGCAAGAAAGCTGGACATTTTCACATTTTAGGGTAAAGCCCTAACCCTTGCGAAGGACACAATGTCAAAAAGGAGGACATGTCCTCCTTTTGCAGGACGTCTGGTAACCCTAGCCAAGATGAGAGTTACATTAGTTCTCCAAGCAGCAAGTTTGGGTCTTTATCTTGGTGGGCTAATCCTCTTGTTTGGTAAAGATGCGTGGGCTGAATTTTATGAGCCTTGCCCTGGTACAAATCTTGTCAGGGCTGCCTCTGTCTCATGGACATTACCAACACCATAAATCTATTCCCTTAGACTGACACTTTGCACAAACTACATAATGTTACATCTATACTTGTGCACACTAATTCTGTTACCGCCTAATCAGTGTTACTTGCATTACATTCTCAGCAAGAATTCTTCATCAGGGAAACATGCACAGTATACAATTTACATTGTTGTGTAAGGGAGCCCGCTGGGCCTTGAACGGAAAACCTCCTGGTCAGATCCTGTTGCAAAGCAGTTTATTGCAGCCTGAAATTGTGTGTTGTCCTATTTACAGTAAGTGATATTGGGAAAATAAAGAAAGCACTTTACACAGCATGAATCTGGCCCTGGTGTTGTACACAAGCCCTGTACTCAGCCATGAGTGTCAGTGTAGAGACATCATTGTGATTATGACTGACAATACAACTGCTTTGTAAACAAGCATGAAACTATAATCCTTAAACCGTCTGACTTTCATATGTGGGTGAATGACTAGTTATTCTCATAAACAGTATGGTATCCAACTTTTTAAACATATTTCTGTGACAAAGTAACACCAAAAATATGTAAGATGCCAAAATGCAGTTGATAGAATTGAGATCTTGGAAAAATCCATCGTTAAGGCACGCTTCATCTTTGCTTATTATGGGTGGACACACACACACATAAAGGCTATCAATGCACTATGAGACCTTAGTGTTTGCAGTGTTTCATAAGCATAGTCAAATGAATTACATTCTTACACAGACTGTAAAAAACTATATTCCAATCCAATGCAAACTACCATATCAAGCTGCTTCAGAGAAACACAGAATAAATCTTTTCATGAAATTTCTTACAACAAAGAATAATTTAAAATACTGCGAGTGTAATTGTTATACATCTGTTTTTATAATGTAACCAAAGTCCATAAAATAGCATGCAGCCATTTATCAGCAAGCTGCCACCATACTTTGAAATATTTCCTCTAAGCACTCAAGTATGTAAGCAAAGCGGATTAACAATCAAGGCTTCCATGGGGAGAAGCTCTTGAGCGATCAGCTGTAACTCGTTGTGAGGAGGTAACAATCCGTTAACGCGGCGCTGAGTGCTGAGCACGTGGCCTCCCTCTCTGCCGGGCCGCTCCCCTGAGCTCGTTGTCTTAATCAAAGCGCTGTCGCTTTTACACCGCCTGATGTCGCTGTCGCGCATAAGGAATTACGGGCAGGAGAAGTAAGTAAGCAGGCTGCTGCATGGAGAGAAAGGACAATGTGCTGAGAGATCGGCGTGTAACGCAACGCTGGTTACTCATGCACATCAATTATTAACGGAACTAATGCTTTCTGTAGATAATATTTATTCTATAACGATTTTTACAGCCATTTTTAAAACATGCTACAACAGCGTCTAGTAAAGGTTAAAAATATTTTAATTTATTTTTTTAAGAATAAAGTTGTCTATGTTATTTCTGTCCTCGGATTATGTGAGTTTTGACCAAGCACAACCGCCGCTGTGGATATTTCCCCATCACACGAGTGCAACCTATCTTTTAGGAAATAAATTATCCTTCAAAATGTATAGCCCATAGAGTTTACATACAACGCAATTTCACTTTCGTCCAAAGCATTATTTAAAGTATATTCCGTTTCTCAGTATACAATATTTTATATTAAACACGAACCAACCATCCAACCACCTCCAGTTATCCTATGCAGGATTGTCGATTTTAAATATTAACGTGCCACATGTGTTACTGTGTCATATATATAAGCATCCTGACAAAGAAAGCCTTTAAGGTGGTCTTTATTTCTGAACTGCAGCAGGTATCACCCGACCACCCACTGGTAAGTGAGGACTGTGCAAACACACGGGGGAAGACAGCCGGTTAACTGCCATTTCAGATACGGAAAGCATCAGTTTTATACAACAGCTGGTGGGTATTGATTCCCGGCCTTTTAAATGTCTTGACATGGCTGGGCTTGCCTGTAACGATGACTTAGTTTGATAACTGATTCAGGGGAGGATAAGAATTTTGAAAATAAACTCTTATTTTGTGTTTGAACTGAATAAAAAGGTAGGGTTTTCTGATTCTAACCTCCCTGTTCATTCTTTTTTGTGTTTTCTTTTTTTTCCCATATAGTCACATTCAAATTTACTATTTGAGTGTTATTCTAAGGTCTGTCAGTGGGAGTTGATAAAGGAATGACACAATTCAGTGATGCATTACACATCAGAGATTAATCCTTTTGTGTAAGTCTGATATACAGTTTGCCAGCTGTGTGGTTATTTCCATCACAATTCCTTTTTATCTGACAGCAGCTTTGTGCTGTTTCAATCAATCAAATATGACATTCTGATTAGAGTGAGGTAACAAGGGCTTGAACCAACAGGTCATTATTTTCAAAATAGTTTCCTGTCTTTGAAATTTTATCTTCTTTAGCCATGTATGCTAAAAATATGTTGTCCTGAATTTGTGCTTTGAAGTTTCACCTTCCTTTTTAAGTCCTTACGTCGGGGCTGCTTTGCAGAGCTCTGCGCCACTCAGAACACCATGAAGTCACACTGACCTCTTCTGCTGACGTACTTTTCAACAGCTAGCTGTTTCAAAGGAGAAGCAGAGTGGGAGAACGTGGACACCTGCAGTAATGGTCAGAATTCTGACAATTTGCTGACAGTGACCACTGGCTCGACGTTTCCTTAGTTTGTGAATATCGCCTGTCTCATCAAACCATACTCGTGCAAAATTTAACATTGCAAACACATGCAAGTTCTTGTTTTCAAATAAGATATTCTAAGTGAAAAAAAAAATTATTTTAATGATGCAAAGAAGTATTCAATTTTTACCTGATTTGCATTCTTTCTTGCTATTTTTTTCATACCAGCACAGGGATGGAATATGAAAGTAATTTATTTCAATAACAATCTACTCTCAAAGTTACCAGTATATTTTACCTGTGTGAGGTGTACCCCTCATTTTAATCCCATCAATTACTTTGACCTGAAGAAAGAGGACTGATTGGTTTGAATTGTCACCAGAGCTAAACTCATCACAGATAAAGCCCGGCGTGTGCACTAGTAATTACCCAAAATCCTTAGTCATCAAGCTATGTAAATCTCAGCCATCTCATTAGATGGGTTTATTTGGAGAGCTATCTCGACAGAAATCGCACCCCCTTTCATAGTCTCATCTCAGGTATTGTGTCTTTAAAACAGAGCTGGACAACTTTCCAGACATGTGTGTTGATTGTGCAATCATTTTGTGGACAAACTGAACATTGTAATTTGACATGGTTTTACATTTCGTGATAACTACTGCGTGTCAAATGCATAATGTGAAATGAAGTTTTAATTGGACATAAGTGTCTAGAGACTAGTGAGTTTTTTTTCATATAATTGCGATTAATTTCCTCGGATACAAAAAAAATAATTTGACATTTCTTTCCTGAAGATAATGTTTTCATGTTTCAGGGAAATTAAGGAGATGGTTATCAGCGGGAAACTATTATCAGTAATTCTTAAATTAGACACCAATAGACTGCATATCATTTTACATCATTCCTTGTCTAGCATATCAATCCATCCATCCATTATGTAACTACTCATCCTGTAAGATTTTAATATTTATGTTTATACATATTGTATGCAAACATGCTTATGTAACAACAACTGAATGTGTAACAACACTTCTGGCTCCATTGTAATAGCTGTAGTATTTTTGCTATTTGAATGTATTTCTACATTTTATTAATGGGTGTGTAAATATGTATGATTGCGACCTACAATGGTTGACTCCCTATCTAGTGTACTCCTGGCTACGTGGGATAGACTCCTGGCCCTCTGTAACACTGAATAGGAGAAGCAGTTTGGAGAACAGATGGATGAACTATAGCTGCATTTATGGCCCGAAGAGGGGTGGTGTAACTCTTTAGTTATCCATTCAGTTGTCAAATATTTACCATGTAAACACTTGATCTGTTAGTTTCCCTCTTGTTGGAATAAATATATTCTTTCTGCACATGCTTGTCCCAGGTGGAGTTAACAATAGGTCACATGACGTGTTTCCGGAAGGGACAGAAACATGGCAGCAACAATACAGACCTGGTAAAAAAAATGTCAGGACAGTATGTGAGACTGTTGTTTCATTGGAAGGAACAGCAGAAGGGCAGATATTGTTCCCAAGACACGACGAGGGTGCTTGTTCGTCTTCTTCCTGTTCTCTGTTTTCTGTAGAGTATTTCCAGCAGATACGTGAAATCGAGCAGAACCACTTTGCGCACATTGCAGAAGTTTTATTCTCGTTAAATGCTCTGAGCGTGTGTCATATTATCAGATTAGCGTCCATGTAAACAGTTAATTTGGAATCTGTAATCAGAATGATTTGAATCTGACTGAACAAAAAATGTCCATGTAACTGCAGCTTATGTTTCATTATCATATAGAGCTGAATGATCAAGCATTCAAATACATGTATTAATTATAACACATATCTTCAGTCTTGTAAAGCAGGAGTCTCAGAACACAAATATAGGCATGGAAAGAATAATCTATAATTAAATTACGTTTGTAGCTGTTGCCTAAGTAATTAAAGTATCTACTATACATCAACATCCTACAACTGTAAAAATGTGCATCCCGATAAAGTAACAGACACCATCATTCATTATAATAATGCAGTAACGTCACTGAGAGAATACTAATTGGTTGCTAAAGGCATGATCTTCAGGAAGCAAAGCTATATCCAGGGTTCTATAAGGTGAAGTCGCTGACTGGTATTCTCATTTTGAGAATACTTTGTTGTTATTATATGTTGTTATATTTTGGTCTTAGTTGTGTTATTGTTAACTAAATACCTAAGCTTCCAGTTTTATGTTTTCAGTAGTAAATATGGGAAGCTTGTCTTCGAATGTATGTTGTGTAATACAACAAATTAATTCTGTGTCATCAGTAATTGGACGCCTATACTAGTATTGTACGTGTAAAGAAATTGCTCATGAAATACAAAAGGAGTCCACTTTAAGTGAACACCACTGGCTTTCTCTGTGAGCACTATGGAGTTTTGTTTACCAAACCCAAAATATGGTTAGTTATAGCACTGTGGGGGTGGTCTGTATTAATCATCTCCACCACTTGTCTTTTTTTAATTCAAAATGTCCCACAATTTGGGTTACGTGTTATTTATTTACATATAGGCTTCCACTGCAGTATTTAACACTTGGCACATACATAAGACTGAGAATATGTACATACAGTGTACGCATGTGTGTGAGTGTGCACACGTGCACGCATATGTGTTGTGAACAAAATTTAAATGCATATACTTTAAATTTTTGCATATAGTCATGTTAAAATGCTTTCTAAATTATTTAAAATTTAATAAAATAATGTCTGTTCTCCATACATGTCAAACCTAGAACCTGCAAATGACTGCAAAAATGTTCATTTCTGTGTTGAAAATAGCAGGAAAACTAGTGTTTTTCTCTGCCCTGTGACTTTAGCCAGACTCTACAAATTGTTCCAAAACTTTTCTTAAACAAATATGGTTTACTTACTCTGTTTGGTTTGTCAGAGTTCAACAGATTAAACTTACCTTATTTTAATTGCTTCTCCTGCAAATTTTCTGCTGTTTTGAAACAGAAATGAGTGGGAGTTAGGATTGAGAAGCTGCCTCTTAAAAACAACCAGAAAGGGGAGGAAAACACATCCATATTTATGTTTTCCTGAAATGTTGTTTAACACAAAACAATACAGAGAAACAAACAGTGAAACAGATGGGGAGACGATTATGGTCACCATTGTAAAAATAAGAGTAAATACTGCTTGCTTTTTGTGTAACAGTAATGTATTGTTAATGTGGTGTTATTCAGTTAACACAATACTAGCTAGCCATGCTAAATTATTTGGCATTTCAGGAAGAGCCAAAACATCACTGGCTAAATGTGATCCTAGCTAAATATGCCAATGGACATATATGTCATGAATTCTTTAACTAAGGGTAAATTAATTTATGGAAGAATTGAGATATGTTTTACCCATGAGAGTTTAGAAACCACTTATCCAAAGTTCTCCGTTATCTCAGATATTGTGTACTTACATTATAAGTCTGCTTATAAATAAATAAATAAATAAACTATATATATATCTGCTGAAAGTTTTTAGAAGTCACCAGAGTGATTTATTCAGTTTCAGTCAACCCAAATGCCATTTTTTCCAACTTAGACAATTATGAAAAGGCATTTGACCAAGTTATATTTTGATCAAATAAATACATAAATAGAATTACTGATTAGATTTACTGTCTGCCAAAATGGTCCGTTCTGATTAAATGTTCCCAAAGGAAGGCCAGCAGAGGCTGGGAAAATGCAACAGATTGTCAGTAAGAAAAGCAATATGTTCTATTTTCATCTAAGACCATTATCAAATAACCTGATAAGAGTAGGTATAACAAACATCACAGGTAATGGCCGATATCCATACCTATCAACCTACCTTCCAGAGCCTGCAATGCTCTTGGGAGCGAAATGTGCACTGAGTGGCCTGTAAAGTGGTTTCCATTTCCAAGTCAGTGAGAAGCACCAGGCTGCCGAATTAACCTCATTTGATCGTAGCACCGCAGAGCGTCTTTGCCACGTTACCATTAACATCAAATGCAAATGTGGGTATCTGATACGCTCCCACGTCAGTGTTGTTAATTGTTAACTGCGACAACACCACAGGTTATAGTACGGATGGAGAACTGTTGACCTCAGCTGGGGAAAGAGGATATCCTGAATCCCACTAACACACCTTCCATTGAGGAAGTAGAGTTGGACGGCAGCTCAGAGGACGAAGTGCCCATCACTAAGGCTGAGATCACAGAGCTAGTTTAACAACTCCTAAATGGCAGAGGTCCGGAAGGGTCTTGATGTTGTTGGGATGTCCTGGCCTTATCAACATCGCATGAAGGTTAGGGGCAGTGCCTCTGGACTGGCAGACTAGGGTGGACGATATTTTGGGAGTATGAGGTGCTGGACCCGTTATTATGGGACAATAGGTCTCTGTATAACCAGAGCAAGAGTTTGGTCTGTCTCACCAGCATCTGGTGAAACAGACCAAACTGTTCATAAACCTAAAGGGCAGAATTTTCAGGCACAGCCAAGGGGTGCAGGGTGTCCAGTTTGGAGACCTCAGAATCTCATCTTTGCTATTTGCAGACGATGTTGTTCCATTGGATTCATTGAGTAGTGACCTCCAGTGTGTTCCAGGGTGGTTTGTAGCTAAGTATGAAACAGCAGAGATGAGGGTCAGTACCTCCAAACCTGTGGCTAAGGTTCTCAGCCAGAAAAGGGTTGTTCCCTTCAGGTTTGGAATGAGGTACTGCCTCTAGCGTACAAGTATAACATCTCGGGATCTTGTACATGAATGAGGGTAGAGTGGAGCAAGAGATTGACGGACAGATCAGTGCAGCGTCAGCAGTAATACGGACAGTGTGCTGATCTTTCCTGATGAAGAGAGAGCTGAGCCAAAGGTCAAAGCTATCAATTTACCTGTCAGTCTACATCCCACACCTCACCTATGGTCACAAGCCTGAGTATGACTAAAAGAACGAGGTCATGGACACATGCGGTGATAATGAGCGTCCTTCTCAGGATGGCTGGGCACAGCCTTAGAAATAGGGTGTGGAGCTCAGAC
>JABJVR010003941.1:18285-92497 GCA_025773905.1 Chitala chitala
GGACACATGCGGTGATAATGAGCGTCCTTCTCAGGATGGCTGGGCACAGCCTTAGAAATAGGGTGTGGAGCTCAGACTGGAAAGGTGTTTTGAGCATGTCCAACAGGGGGAGGATTCCAGGGCAGACTAAGGACTAGATGGAGAAATTATATCTCTTCTATTTCAGGAGCACCTGGGTGTCCCAATGGAGAACCTGAAAGAAGTGGCTAGGGACTGGGCATCTCTGCTTGTACTGCTGCCTCCTCGAACCAGATACCTGGAAGAAGATGGTTGGATGAATGGATGGAATTGACTCTGCTGAGTGTTTTTTGCAGCCACATCATTTTCATTGTTGTCTAACAGTATTCCCAGACTGCTGGCAAGCTTGTTCTCCATAAAATATGAGTTAAAACCCTCACTCACTCACATGCACACATATACATATGCATACAGTTCACACAGTTTTTTTTAAGTGCAATACTACAGTCAACTGAACAGCAAAAGAGAATTAAATTATTTGTTAGTAAAAGTCCATTGTGCCATTAGCGTGTGAACTTCAATGCATTTTAAAAGGGGTTGACGAGCTGTACAATTAACTCTGGTTTTGCTGATTAAGCCTAGGAATGGAGCTTGCTGGAAAGAGCTGAGTAAGGCCGGCTTCTTTTCCATGGCACTATCTAGGCATTATAATCTTATAAAGTGGCTTGTAGTGATACTCTGCCTATTAAATTTGTGATTAAATATTTTCAGTTCCGCCAACGATGCTCAAGCATAGAATAGTCCCTTGCTGTAGTTTACAGCCATTCAGTTAAATACTAATGTGTGCTCTCTGCTTATTTCTACATATCTCAGTCCTGCACATATACCTGATTTTTCCAGTGTACCAGTTTACAAGGAAATTTGTGGATGTGTTTCATTACCAGACTGTCAGGAAGGGTTTATCTGACCTCAACACACACATCATACACTGCTTTTCTTTTGGGCAATTATCAAACAGCTTGAAGGTAAATTAATATATTACTTATAAGCAATAAATTAAGACCCAAGTCTCTTGCAGCACTCATCAAAATCTTGTCTTGACCATCAGGAGTTCATGCTATAGTGGGTCACACCCTGCTACATCCTTCCCCTGTAAATATCTTTAGCAGCTGCTGCCAACCTGCTTAGTAGTAGCTGTTATTTATCTGTGTTACAACAGCCGTGTGAAAGGGGCAAGCCTGGCCAGATGTGAACCTAGGATCTCACAGCCCACTCAGAGTTACAGGAGCATTAGCCCACTGAGCTGAAGACCCAACTCCCTTGTGGGGGGGGGGGGGGGGGTTCTAATTAGACTCTTGTCCTGACTACTGGGGGATTTATACCTTACGTGTTCACTCTGCTACATAAAGCACATTTATTGCACATTGAAAACAGAACCTAACCTAGCAAGTCTAACTGTTATTATTATTTGCATTAAAAAGCTGTTATTTTTGTAGTAGATTAGAAAAAAAACATTTACCACGTAAACATTTACCATCTTGTTTTATTCTTATTTTAAGTTTCTTCTTGTTGAAGTACTTGCATTAACTTTAGCAACACTTGGTCCTCTCTGTCCTGTTGCTGCCCCAGGCAGCAGCCTCATTACTTAACTGTAAGCCCCACCCATGACTTATTAGTTTGATTTTTGCAGCATTTAATGGTAATTTTTGCCCTGTTTTTTGTTAATTTAATGTCACACTTCAGCCCTCGTGTTTTGTCTCATAAATAAAATGTTTCACCCTGAGCTTAGGCTCAACTTCCTAATCATGACATTCTCACTATATCTACAAAGAGTCATGATAATCACATCGAGAATGAACTGGAACACGGCAACGAGGCACACAGACGAGACATTAAGAGTCCCTGTTTTGGCCTTTAGCTAACAGGCACAGGGTGATCTGCATGCAGATCCTGTTGCAGCCAGTGTTTCGGGGATACAGCCGTGTACGGGAGCACACTGAGCCGTTGTGATGGAGCTCTGTGAGGCAGCCTGTGGCACACCCAGCAAGGATCCCCGATGTTTGCTCGGATTGAATGAGCAGATGTGGCCGACGACATCGGGGCCACTGTGTCCCTGCTTTTCACTACAGATGTTTCAGCTTTATCTTCTTAACCAGGAGGGCTAAAAACAAATTTGCCTTATGAAAAGGCATCGCTCTGCGTATGACTAAGGCACAAAAGCAGTATATTCTTCAGCATTTTCAAGAAAAGGGGTAATAGTCCTCACAAATTTCTGTTTCTGTATTTTTATAATAGACATTTTTATTTCCCAGAAAATTTTGTCTTATGTTTACTAGCTATATGAAATCATATTGATTTCGACAGTTATCTGGTTTTGGCTTGAAAAATGTAAAACATGTCATAACATGCATGTTTCTTATTTTTGCGCAGTATAGCAAGAAACATTTTGTAAAACACTTTATATACCTTGGCTTTTGACTATATAGTCTTTATGAGGTCTTTCTGAACATTGCAGCTGCAATGAGATTATTCCTTTAAAAAGCATGCTGAGCAAATTCAGCGATGCTAACTAATGAAACAGCGATGTGTTTGTGTTTTGTGCATTTGTTTGCTTGCTGGACGACTGAATGTTGTACCTTAATGAAGCATGAAGCTGAAGTGATGCACATATTCTCTCCTGGTTGGCGTGGCAACGCCCCTTTGTGCACAGTGGCTCGGCTGGCCAGCTGCTTCTGGGCGTGGCTGCCTCCTACTGACCCCAGCGATACTAATAACCACATGTGAGTGGGGTCTGTCCTCACTAACATTTGTTGTCTGTCTTCAAATTCAGACTTGTTGACCTTTGTCCTTTGATGTCAAAGCAATATAATAAATGTGCTGGACGACCATATGCTTGCAGTGCTGCTCCTGTTTCAGTGAAATGCAATGAATTGGCCCTGATTTTCAGTCAATGGTGACGTCAGCGTGCCCTTTAAGTAACAAAAATCCAAAATGAATAACTTTAGAATCAGAGCAAAACCTAAATCCGCCAATCTCTATGATTGAAGCACTTCCATTATTTTAATATGGGACAGTAGAATCTAGATATTAAAACAGTCTTGTGATGATGAAAATAAAGATCAGCCCTAAGATATTAAAAAGCACCAGGTTTCATTATATGTTATGTTTTTTTTCCTTTTATTGTTATTACTTTTGCTACTTATTTGGCCAGGAATAACATTTGCAGTTGGACATATTTCATAGAATAATCTTGTCCGGGTTGTACGTGTAAGGAAGCTTCGTGACAGGTTACTAGATCATAACATATCAGAACATTGCCAGAGCTGTTCAGTGAAAGCAAATGTACCGACAAATATAAATGAGGTATGCTTGCTAATGTGTTTAATTCAATTCATTTTTATATAGATCCTTTCACAAGAGTGCTGCCCCAAGGCCCTTAACTTTTATATAATATTTATATTTAAATATATAATTGAAATATATTTAAAATATCTGAGTAAAAATAATTGCTGTAAAATCAAACATCACTTTCACGTTGCTTTTAATAACCCACGCAGTTGTTAAAGACAGCAAACAGATGGGAAGTTTTCTTTTAGGCGCCTATGACATAGTACTGTCACTTATTCTTGTCCCTGAAGAGAGGGATTTTCTCCACCACGTGCAGTTAAATACATTCTCACAAATTTTATTAAACCATAAAGCAGCAGGTAAAACAGGAGCATCTGCTCACAGGCCCTTGGCAAG
Source organism: Chitala chitala (assembly GCA_025773905.1). Lineage (NCBI taxonomy): Eukaryota > Metazoa > Chordata > Actinopteri > Osteoglossiformes > Notopteridae > Chitala > Chitala chitala. The sequence goes on from JABJVR010003941.1 coordinate 21,988, forward strand.
CTGTCCCCTGCAAGAATGGCATGCCCCTTTGCGTTGTGCAGAGACCCTAACTCCGTAATGACAGAATCTGTCACCCAGAGGTTTGCTCATGTCTTGGATGGGGCTCGGCCTGTGAGCTTCTTATCAAACCCGTGTTTTTCCTGCGAGGCTTTCTATAGCTGTAGAGATAATCACGGGTATAAGTCCTTTTGGAAAGGCATGTACCTGCTACATATAACGTGACATAAATTTGTACAATAAGAGAGCATGTGTTAATATATGTCTATTAATGGCACAATACTGTTCTCAAGATTCAAGAAGATTCAAGATTAATTTAATTTTCATATGTATGTTGAGACAGGGCCAACAGTACAATGAAATGCTTTGGACGAGAAGAGCCAGTCAACTTAGTGATTGAAAAAATACATACATAATAAGCTAATAAATAAAATGAAAAATACAGTTATAAATGAACAGGAAAAGTAAATATTGCTTTGCTGCCTGGTATTGCATGTGTATATATGTGAGTGTGTGTGTAAGTGTGCATGTTTGTGTGAGTGTGTATGTGTGGTATTGCACATGACCAACCTATTGTACATTATCTAAAAATAAATAATATTGCATAATTAACAGTAAATATTATTGCACTGATAATGTATCAATATTGCACATTTAATTTTTTAGATGTCCTTTTGGAGCAATTCCTACTAAAAACATAGAAACATTGTCTTAGGGTCCAAGGGCAGCAAGCGTGGTGTGTGTTAGTATGTCGGTAAGTCAGTCAATTCTACGTTAAGGATCCTCATAGACTGGTGATAGTTCTTATATGTTATTGAAAGAAGTCATGATACGGCGAATTTCTATATACAGTAATCCTGTCACATGTATTTTACATGTGTGTTAGATTAAAAAAAACAGTGCTATGCATCCATGAAGGCTTCTAATAAAAGACTTGCTACAGTAGGGGTGTTCCAATATCCTTTATCTTAACAGTTCTGTCAGCGCGCAGAATTATCTTCGAATTGTAATGACACCAGGGCCGCTCTGCGAAATGTTAAATACTCAGGTATACGTTCTCTTGGAAACTAGGACCTCCAGAGCTTTGTCACTCAGCGGGACATTAGTCCGTCTGCTAGGCTGAGCTCCATCTGCTGCAGTTAATCACTCCTCACCATTCGATTTAAGACCGAGGTCTTTAAATTTAAATATCCCATTAGAATTCAATAGATGAAAAGGCGATAAGCATCTAAACTAAATCGACGGATTTGCCGAGAATACTAAGCTGATTAAACTATGCTGTCGGTTCACCTTTCTTGTGTATAGCAGAGCACTTATTTGTCAAAGCTATATCTCTGGCATCTTAATGCAGAGGACTGATTAAAGTCTATTCCAGTTTTGCCTTGCTGTGTTAGAGTTCCTGTTTTCCATATATTCCTTTCTAGATATTTGTCATTACGCGTAACTTTTTGGATGCGTTTTAGTTTTTATTTTTCATATAGAGAAAAAATATACCAGGCTTTTAGAAAGAAAACAAACTAAAAAAATTAAATTGATCACAGAAATTTTTCAGCTGTTTAAAAAGGTTGCTATCTAAAGTATCCAGCTGCTCGAACGCAAGTAGCCGCTTGCTATTCTTTGCCTAACAAAAACCCCCTATAGACAGAGAATGGACCCAGCAGCAGAGGCCAGGCTTTCCCTGCCTCATATCTCGCATTATTTTTTGTGCAACAGAGCTTTTAAAGCACGATGGCCTTTGGTCGTTTGTTTGACTTCAGGGGCGCTGTCGCGGACGGGCAACCGGGTCGTGCTGGCTTCCCTCCGGTCGGCGGGGCTGACGGAGTCAGCGGGGAGAAGGGGCCACCTCGGGAGGGAGCAGATCCTCTGTGGCACCTGCTGTTTGTTAAAGTGCCTTTTAGAGACATGCGGACTCAATGTTTTGTGTTACTGCGGCGCTCAAGGCCGCCGAATGGTAGAAGACCAAATGCATATTTATACAGAGCCAGTAAAGTAAATTAATAATATAAGTAAGTTAATAAAAAATCTAATTTTAACTACCCTCCCAGAAATATAAAGAGAACAGCTGAACAACTGTTACAGAGGTGAATATGTTCTTTGCACTATAACAATTACATCGATTGATAGTTGGTTACCCAAGCCAATACAGGTTACCTGACACGTGAGTAAGAACAGAGACAAATACCGTATACATTATAATACATTTCTAGTAGCTATTGGTTACATGTAAAAATAAAACTATGAGTGAAAAATCCAGAAGCAGTATTTTTATTGTATATTATTAAGGTTGTGGTTATGATCAAGTTTTAATGTTGTGACATTATTGAATACTTGTTCAGTGCTGGTGTGTTTATTAAAACACTGAATAATGGATTTAAAATGGAAAAAAGACATGTTGCACAGTTCCTAGAAATGAACCTGATACATAAACCAGGAGGAAAAACATAATGACCTTAGGACATCAGGATCTTAGCTAAACAGTTTTTAAAAATTATTTATTATTTTGACCTCGTAAGCTTTACACAAAACCACCTGTTATTAGTAAACTACAGAACATATTAATGACATGGTCCCCTGAATGTGGACACTCGTACATATAAAAATATCGTGATATCACAAACACATCAAAGCTTGAAAGATTGCAAAAGTCTAATATTCCATGAAACAATCTATAAATCATTACAAATCAACATTACACAATTTAGAAACAAATCTAGTCCATTTTATGTCGTCTAACAGTTAAGTCACTAGAATTAAAGGAAATAAATATCCATCCATTCATCCATTCTCCAAACCACTTATCCAATTCAGGGTCGCAGGAAGCTTGTAGCCCATCCCAGGAGGCACAGGACACAGGGCAGGGGACACCCAGGGCGGGGCGCCAACCCCCCACAGAACGGTATAATAAAGATATACAGTTCTAAATATAAAACTGTTAACATGTGTAGTTAAAAATCTATAGCTTTATACAGTATAAAAGATCTCCTTCATGTTCTTTTGCTAAGAAACATTTGACAGCAATATATACACACACAGCATTGAGCGAATACTGTATCAGTATAAAACTTTAAATTAAATCAGATTAAGTGAATTTATTTGTTTTCACTTTGCAGCAGGACTTTCCTTTGCTAGTGAATGATGCGAGATTTGTAATACAATCAAGTTGGCTGTATATCCATCATTTTGCGATCCAGAATTTGTGTGAATGCATTGTTTCAAAAACAAATTATTTGCAAAACAAATTACTCGTAGTCTGTTTCATTATTAGTATGACATGCATGGACACCCCAAAGAATCTTTTTTGACAAATAGTTCCTTAAAAAATTAGAGCAGATATATTACAAAATACTGATCTCATATACCTGTTCAAGGAAAACCCAGAACAACAACGATTGGCGGAGTAAATTTAACTGTAATTTCCACATTCAGACCTTTTGAACATATGCTAATTTGTAATTTGTTGAAAAATAGGATCCAGATCAGCAAGGTAAGACACGGTTCTGTGCAAGTAATGCCAAGTCTGTATTAAGTTTTCACAAGCCTTTGTAAAGTGTGAAAGTGTGTTATCTTCTTGATAATGTGTAATTGATTCCTTGAGGTGAACTGGCAGCCCACATGTATTATTTCATGTTGAAAATCAATCTGTTCTGCACTTTACCTCAAACAGAAGGAATTTAAAGCCGTTTAAGAATATATGCACTAACATTCAAAAGTTTGGAATCACTCAGAAATTTTTATATTCCCATGAAAACTCTTACATTTATTCATCAAATAAGTTTAAAAATGAATATAAAGTACAGTTATTTACAAGGTTATAAACATTGATTCTGCTTTAAATAACTTTGTCCTTCAAAGTTTGCTTTTATCAAAGAATCCACCATCTGCAGCTGTGACAGCCTTCCCAACCTTTGACATTCCAGCTGTCAGATTTCTCAGAAGTCTTCAGAAATTCCACCCCAAGATGAATCGCTTCCCTCAAGATGGATTTGCTTGATGAGCAGGTTTATGTACCACTCGGTCAATATGGTTGAGCCATGTTGGCCAGTGCATTACAGACAGGATACCAGACCGCTTCTTCCATTAAAAGGTCTAGCATCTTTCAGAGCAATATATATTAATATTGTAGCCCATATATAATACATAATTAATTTCATGTAAAACTGTGAAATATACTGTACAATTTTATGAGTATACTGTACACAATACTCATACCTGTTTTTTGGTTGTCAGCAACACATCTGTTACGTCATGTGTAACTCATTCATTCATTGTCATATCACATATTGTTAGTATTTTACCGCTTGTTTCATCCCCTTAGATATTTATCCTTAGTTTTACCTTTGTAAATACTATTACTTATTATGTCTGCGTTATGCTACTCTGTGTAAACTGCTCTTCGTGCCTTGAATTTCCCCTAGGGGACAAATAAAGTTTTTTGAATTGAACTGAATATTTTGGGTCACTGTTCTGTTGTAGGAAATATTAATTCCGATCAAGCATTGCCCACAGGGTATGGTATTGCATGGCATAGAAAAATTGGTTGATAGCCTTGCATGTTTAACACTTCTTTTGCCCAGTTCAAATTTTCCACTTTAACACCACTAAACCACACTGAAAGCATCACTTCTTCCCCCATGCTTGATAGATAGCATCAAGGACTTCTCCAGCATCTTCTCATTTGTTCTGTAACCCTCAAATGCTCTCCTCTGTAGTTTAAACACCTCAATCTTAGATTTAGTCCATAGACTTGTTTTCTTCACCATCCTCCATCCAATGTCCATGTTCTTTTACCCATTTTAATTGTTTCCTTTCACCAGCCAGTCTCAGATATGGTTTTGTTTATAAACAGCCTTCTACGCTAACTTCACAAAGTCACTTCTTCACTGCTTGAAGATTTTTCTGTTTTGTGGGTACTTTTTAATAATGGTGCCATCTGAGTACCTGTTAGGCATCTATTTCTCACACGAGACACTCTGATGTTTTGTTCCTTCTGCATAGAATAAGGGCCTGCTGCTTCTGTTAATAACCTTGTTAGATTTAGTTCACATTATTCAGTAAAAAAGTGGTGCACACCTTTGTAAAATATGTTCAGTTTCTTAGCAGCTTCTCATATGAGATAACCTTAAGTTCTCAACACAAAAATACACTGGTGAGTTTCTAAAGAAAACTTGTTCTTTCTGGTTGTTTTGGGAGTATATTTGAGTCCACAAATGCTAATGTTTCAGATATTCAAGCAGCCCAAAGAAGGTCAATTTTATGTCCCTGGACATATATGGCGTTGTTTTGTCTGTAAGTGCTTTTTCAAGCCCTCACCAGTATGTTCCAGTGGAGTAGAGAGCTCATTGGATGCTGAAACTATCAGTCCTTGGAAGAACTGATAGTTTTGGATCATGAACACAGTAAAAGCCACTTTCAAGAAAAAGTTTATTGTTGGGTTATATGGATGAGTTGAGAGTTGGATTTTTGAAAGTTAGTGGTTTTTGGGTATTTGAGTTTGGTTCTGTTAGATTTTTCCTAATGTTTGGCTTTTTGTATTTACAACTGCACTTATTACATTTCGTAAGTCTGCTATATTGTTTATTTTCTTTTATATATTGTATTGTGTGTATTGTTACTTCAGTGTTGGGTTGTTTCACTTTTTTTTGTACCATTTTTTTGTACCACTGTTGTAAGCTTTTGTTTTCACAAACTGGTAAGTGCAGTTAGTGGCAGGGTTTTTGTTTTGGGTGTGAGCTTAGATAGTTTAACTTTTTTGTTTCTAGATTGTTTGCTTTTGTTGTTTTCATTCTTTTGGCTTTGCTGCTGTCCCATTTCCCCTAACCAGACTTAGGTCTACATGTCTAAGCCTCTGTAAATATATTATGTATAAATAAATTTGTATTCTGTAACACCACGTTTTGTTAATAGCACATATTTTGGTTGTGGTTTGATTTCTAAATCTTCAAAAACTTCAAAACCCTATAATACAGTCTTGGTCTGGTTATCTGTCTTCGCCCATAAGTTGCCTCCCCAGGTCCAAAAAAACATTATGGAGCATCCAGCACATAACAGCCAGTGTGTGTGTTTTAACAGCAAAAGGTTGACTGCTGTGCTAACATCATCGCACAAAGGTTTGCTAACGATGAATCAGTCTTTGAACATGATCATTTAGGATCACCTAATGCAGTGTGTCGCCTGAACACCGATGGGATAGGTGCTCAAAATGTACACTTAACTAGATATTCCTTAAAAAATTAGATGTTTTCATTTATAATGCTAATTTACAACAGTAACAATATCTAGTCTGTACTACTGATTAATTTAACAAACATATTTTTATTAATTTTTTTTAAATAAAGAGATTTCTCTTGATTCCAAAATTTTGAATGGTAGTGTGCACATTTTATTTTCTTACTTCATTGGAAAGTATGTCTTGTCAGTGTTTGTATATTTTATCGATGTGCTCACCTAAGAAAGATTTATATTTTCTAAGCAGGTCTCGAGGCGAAATCATGCTGAATATACAGGCTTTGATAACGTGCCCTAAAGTGGTGTTTGCATTTGACTCACCTTTCTGTGCAGGTTTAGGGTCTAGCGTTGAGAAAGTGCACAGGAGTATCACAGAAAACCAACTGCGCTGACAGTTAGCTCAGAAAGAAATTAATTATTGAAAAATCCTAGGTACAAAACCAAAACAATCATTTTCATGTGGTTACTAATTTATTTTTCTCTGCTGTTCTACATGCCTTCTCTGAATTGTCTTTTGTTATTCAGCCCAGATTTTTAAAAACACTATGTGAGTGAAAAATATACCATTTGCATTTTCTCCCCAGGACATCACCATATTTAGCTGTCAAGATCAACTGCAGTTGTGGAAAAATTTATTGAACTGTGAGATAGAGAAGGTGCTTCACAGAGGACAGAGGTGTTTGTTGAGCAACTGCATCAAAAGAGATTAAACAATGAAAACAATTTCTCTTCACATCCTTATGCATTCATCAGCATACGCGATGCTCGTAAACTGCTGTTATCGGAGCAGACTCACACGGACCATATAGGGAGTCACTGAGAGGTCATGGTGTCTTCACAGTATGACTCGTGTAATCATCACATGACACCTGCACGAGGCGCGAGATTAGTTGTGTTCTTTCCACAAAGGCGGCCGTTTTATCCGTTTTAATCCTCGTTCCACATTTCAATCAAACACTGCGTCTGAAGGACGGTTTGTCATGCTTTAGGGTAATGAAGTGGTCAAAGTCAGACGGTTTGATCTTTTAAAGGTTACAGAAATTGGGCTAAAATGAAATGCTCGTGGGTGGAGCAGTGGGGCTGGGGTATGAGAGGGTGTGCGCATCTTTTAATGTCTTTTTATTCATAAGTCTGTCATTCACGTGGACAAATTGTTTTTGTCATGTCAAGTTAGAGCCGTCAGCCATGTGTCTGGCAAGAGGTGTGCCAGAGAATTTGATGAAATACTCACTTTCATGCACCGTCTGCACTGTCTTATGAGTCAGACTGCTCAAAGAAAGTTCCGGTTTGTCAAGGACAAAGTCTTCTATTGTTTTACAATGGGCCGCCCTGTCTTCTGTGTAGTAGGACACAGCTGGAGGGCCAGACACAGGACACACACAAGTAAGGGGCACTACTGGGAAACCATGAAGACTGCAGGCCAGACTCCAGCACTCAACTCTGTTAAATGAGCTATTTTGACTCATTTGAAATTTCTTATTGTTATGTTTAATTGGTTTGCTTCTGAGTTTGGTCACAAGTGGCAAATGGTGTAGCCCAGTATTGTATTCTTCTCCCTGAGTTATGAGAATTTGGCACCGAACTTCTCCAAGTACATAAAACTGTGTGTGTGTGTGTGTGTGTGTGTGTTTGACATCACATTTAGGGTGTGTCTTCATGTTTCTGGGAAAAGGCTCTGGATTGCTGTATTTCTCAAGGGATGAGAAGGTATTATCAATGAGTGAATGAATAAGGAGTTTGTTATAGGGTAAATGGTAGTCAACCAAACAGAATCCATGTACAACATCCAAGTACAGTTAAGATCCCACTCATAACCTGTGTGATTTATGACCATCTATACTTACGGTGTGTGTGTTTGTGGGTAAAATATTATATTATTATTATTATTATAGTGATTGTCATAAAACCAGTGTTCTAGTTGTTGGAACAAAACCACATTTTAAAGATGTATACTTTCTCTGATAAAGAGCCATTAATTAATTCCTTTATTCATTCATTTTCAGATTACTAATCCTGGTGTACGACCTGCAACCCTTCCCACATAGAAGAAGTACATCCTGGACAAGGAAGCAACCCAAAGTAAGACAAGCATTAAGGGCACTATATAGTAGCAGAAAGCAGCAAAATTAAACAACCATGCACGGTTTTCTATTAGCCCTCATTGGTGATGTGTGCCAGCAGACCTCCTTTCTTCTGTCCTCCATCCATTCTAAATCTACAGAGTTCAAGCCTGACTTAGTCAGTCAAACAAAACTAAAGCCTTTATAGATTTCAATGGCTTGGTTATTAACAAGAAAATGTCATATGCAGCATATTAAAATACGTACTTTATAACCCCTTGACTGTACTCCAATTCCCAAATAGGAAGTCTCACACATTATCATGTATTGTGGCTGATGGAAAATTAGTCTGCCATAGACTGTCAACAGGCATACAAACTGTTTAGCTGTGAAGGAACCTCCAAACTGACGATCACATTTGCCATTAGTTTGTCAGTTACAGCCTCTTTCCTTTTGCTAAAATCAATTTGCAGTCAAACACTATGGAAACTGCAGAAGTGGAACTGTTAAATGAAGTAGTAATTTTGTACCCAGTGCATCATCAGTTAAAAATGTCACAGGCAGGCTGTCGAGTAAGGCGGCGTACGACACCCCACACACTGAAGGTTCCACCTGTCTGTCACAATGCAGAAAAACCAACAGCAGTCAGAAAGATATAAAATTCTGCTGCTGTGAACCATGCAACCAAAGACAGGAAATCTTCGCTTTCTGTATAGACCAGAAAACACTTCTGTGACAGCATTCGCAACAAGAAGCAGTGTTCGTTATTTAATCCCGATCAGATAAAACTAGATGTTATTTTGCACAACAGAACTTACTATTCTATAGGGAAATTTAGAGATACTAGCCTGACTTACTCACCTTTTGGAGGTAGGAAAGGCAAAGGGCACATGATCTCAATGAACCCACTGTCACTGGAAAATTCAAACCCACTACCGTGGTCATAAGCAGCAGTGTCTGTAGTGTCTATTGAGTTTTTCATTCATTTTTTTGATCCACTAATCCTGTGTAAGGTTGCGGGGGACCTGGAGCCTACCCGAGGGAGCCTAGGGCACAAAGTCAGGCACATCCCAGATGGGTTGCTAACCTACTGTAGGGCACAATCACACACACACACACACACACACACTACGGGCAATTTGAAAATGTCAATCAGTCTACAACGCATGTCTTCAGACTAGGGGAGAAACCCAAATACCCAGATGAAGCCCCCAAAGCACAGAACATGCAAACTTCATATATACATGGTAGAGGTGGGATTTGAACACCCAACCCTGGCAGTGCAAGGCAACAGGGCTAACCACTGAGCTATTGTACCAAAATTATCCAATTTGTTTTTAACACATAAACTTGCAGGTAACAATGTTTTACATAATGCAAAAATGTTATTGTTATACTGTACTAATTCGGCCCTGTTATTCTACCCAGATACTGTACTGATTCAGTCCTGCTATTCTACCCAGATACTGTACTGATTCAGTCCTGCTATTCTACCCAGATACTGTACTGATTTGGCCCTGTTATTTTACCCAGATACTGTACTGAATCAGCCCTGTTATTTTAACCAGATACTATACTAATTCAGCCATGTTATTCTACCAAGATACTCTACTGATTTGGCCCTGTTATTTTACCCAGATTCTGTACTGATTAAGCCCTGTTATTCCACCCAGATACTGTACTGATTTAGTTCTGGTATTCTACCCAGATACTGTACTGATTTGGCCCTGCAACAAGATTTAATGTCCATTGTCTGGGCAGTTTTTCTTGTCTTTTTGAAAGAAAAGCCAAAACTCAACCCACTTTTTTGCAAAGCTTCAAGAATGGTGTGGAATTACATACTGTAGTTGATTGATAGGCCATTGACAGAGCCTTAACACTCTATAGTGTCAGCTGTCCTGTGAGGGGTGAAGGAGGTGGGCTCCCTTCTTGCATACATGAAAACAGCAAGGTGGCTCAACTGAATCTCTTGCCCTTGTGACACATTATCAGAGAACAAAACATTCAAGAGTTTTAACGTCATGTAACATGACTTGCACTGCTTTAATAACAGTCATGTAAAACAATTATTTCCTGGTGTATTTATTTAATATATCTTATATGTCATTGTACTGCTACTAATTTTTATTGCTTATAATGAGTTGCATTCTCCATTTTTCACAAGAGAAATTTCAGTAGCATTAAAGAATGACAATGTTTTTTGTTCACTTGTGTGTGGTAAGGTGAGATGCAGATTTCATCAAGGGCAAATTATGATACCTAGTGCATCTGTTTGGTTTTACATCTTCAGCTCCTCTCACTGTCTGTAGAAGGCATGTTTTGCTAACCGTACTGATGTTTTCTAATGGGGACATTTGAAAAATAGCATATGTGGTACATAGCTTAAAGGTAGAGACTTAACACATTTGTTAATTCACCTGTTAGTTTTCAAAGGCAGCATTTAATAGTTTATGACCTGTGATTAACTAATCTATAATAAATACATGTAATTAAAAAATTAAACGATAGTTAAATTTAAGTATAGAAATTAAAACAGAATTGTAAAAACTACGTTTAAAACTGACACTTGAATGTGTCTTTCTGATGAAAAGGTCAAATTATGTACTTTGTTCCTCTCAAAACCAAGGTCTTTGGTACTGGTGGGCTATGACTTTTGTTAAAAGGTTTGTCAGCCAGACCCAGAGTAATAATAGTGTAGTGTAACAAGTCTTACAAAAATGTTACAGGTGTTTGGTCTTTTTTGTGTGGATATCCAACACATCACTTTAGAGGGTCACCTCCCCTGGTGTCAGTCATGTGACACTGTCATAGGCTGCTGTGATTGGGCAATTTTTGTTAATAAATATCACAAACCATCTAAGCAAAATTTACATCAAAATGTAAAAACAACAATCTTTAACCATTTTAACAATGCAACAGCTAAGTGAAGGGAAACAGAACCGTGGGCATTTATGCATAAATACCACGAATGAGAGGCAGGTGTGACTAATCAACAAACGCTAATTAATACGGGGCGGTTCCCGACTCTCTGTCTTCAGAGAGTGATGATGATGAGTGCTCCCTCCTTCCTCCACACCCCAGAGACTGATGATGAGGACCACCCCCTCCTCTATACCCCAGGGATAGAGGACAAGCACCCCTTCCATCCCTTCTTCCCTCCCTTCCTCCCTCAGCCTGTTTAGTTCATCTTGTGGAAACATTTGTATGTGCTTGGTGCAGGGTGTGCCAGTCCATATGTAGACACACAGCCTGTAGAGTGACTATGCGAACTCATCTCTTCAGAGCAGGTCCTGGAGAGGAAGCATAAGACTCGTCTAAAACTGGCACATTGTGCTGCTTCAAGAGACCCACTAATGCCCCCAGCCCCTCCACCCGGCCCTTTCCTCCGCTTCCGTAATAAATTAAAAAGAAAAACATGACAATTCAGCAGTCTCCCTCTTCCCCCTGCAAAGTCCAGACTTGAGCCATCACTTTAATGCTAGCAGTAAAGAACTGACTGGAAATGTGTTTGCAAAATGCTTCACCAACAGAGCTGGGGAGTCTTTGAACCCCAAACGTCTGTGTTTGTGTGCAGTTCTGGGCTGCAGGGGTGTCAGACATGGTGTTGATGAGGGTGGGAAGGTCCTCCAGGTGAACACTGGTGTACTCATGGAGCAAATACACTTTGACAGCAGTCCAAAGCAGTTCTCTGTTTGGTCTTAATGCATGGGACACTCTGTCTTCTATAATTCAAGAACATTATCTTGCATTTGCCCAAAACAGCAAATGTCCATTTAAGTCTGTGTATATGAACTCATTAAATAGCCATCCTTGGCAGCTATAAACGTACCTCGTGCCATTTAATGCTTTTAAATAGCTTTTCACCATTGTGGTGAGTATTTTGCACTTAAGGAAAGTGGTTTATTTCTCTTTGTGCAAGCATGTACGTTTCAGATTCAATTTAAACCTGAATTTGTTTAGAGGTACTAATTGCTTTTTCATCACCATTTTAAGATTTAGCCTATAACTGTATCTTGATTTCACTAAAATAGCACAAAACTTATGAGACCTGGAAATTTAGAAAGATCTTAAGATCGAATACCTTGTATTTGTGTCTAAATAGGACACTACAACCATTCTATTGAACCTTTGAGGAAGACCTCACAAATGTAAACTGCAAACAGTGTTTACAACACGGATTCACAAACTTAAGGTTCTCGGTTTAAAATTTATGAAGCTTTTGCCTCTCAGGAAAACTCTAGCAAAGTAAAAAGGGTAGATGTGAGCTTTACCACAGCAGCTATAACATTTGTTCTTAAGTTATATTCCTCCAATAACGTGTCCTGTTTTTTTCATAAGTAACAGCTGAACTGGGTAAACAACATCAAATAAGAAATGAAATGCAAGTAAAAATGTCCAGTGTTTCGAATAGGTAAAAGCTTTTTTGCAAGTTTTGATTAAATGCACCACATAAATTATTTGTTCTGAGAATAATGTTCCTTTTCACCTGAAATACTAAATATGTATGAGAGAACTTTGACAAATTTTCATCTACAAATCCTGTTAAAGCAGCTTTCCAGACGGTGTTTCAAAATCCTGTGTATCTAGTTTTCAACATCAGGAGGCTGCTTCTAGTTTATGTTCTGCCAAAACTCCATTCTCAAGCTTTCTGCTGTGGGTTTTATTACTGTGAAACTTAGCTGTTCGTCCTAAAATAGCCATTGTGGAGTGGGATCTCTCTGACCCGGCCAGGCTCCGCCCGCAGCGGCGTGACCTCTCGCTGGCACTGAGATCCACACTGGAGCACAAACGGATTAGCCAGCCACCCGTCCGCCTCCACGCTCCAAGACTGCAGGCTCACAAGAATAACAGCAGCTGATGACCCAGTCTCAGTGCTCTTCTGGGCTGCTGAGTTTTCTTGTTCCTTCTGATTCAGGGGATGCTGTCTTGAGACCCCCTAACCTCACCTCCACAACTGAATGATTTTACTCTGAGCTGCCTGGGCCTTTCTCTATCAGGAGGGGGTCAGATTGTACCAAGCCCTAATGCAAATGCGTTAATCCTTAGATCTAAGGCAGTACAGTAGAATATTACAGGTGATGTAAACAAATAACTGAAAGTTAACATGTTCAATTATTTGTGCAGTTTATACCTATTAGCAGTCAAATGTGAACTGAGTCAGACAAGTGGTGACACGGAATGGTTATTTCCAGAATGTAGAGACACGCAGTGATGGCTAGATACCACTGCTCTCTGCCCACACAAAGTACCTTTGCCATAAAGACTTCAGACAAATACTGTCTGAGAGTAAAAAGAAAAAACTGTAGCCACAAAATCCAAACGTGAGTCCGTTCTGTGTGTGACCCATCTGCATAAAGTCGGTCTTAAGTGAAAGATTTGGCAATTTGTCATATTTAATTTGCAAACACAGAACAGCTTTAAAATATTGTAAAAATTATCGGAATCATATTATTTTTTACAAAGTTGTGAATGGAAAAACTGTTCAGTGATTTGTTAAACTTTAGGCAGAGAAGCTTTCGTTCAGTGCTTGTGGTTGGATGAGTTGAACAACTTTGATGAAGATGACTGGTTAGGCTTCCAGACGAGGGTGAGGCGGCTGTGGGTGTGCAATGTAGGGAATGCAGTGTAGAAGGAAATGGGCTTGAAAATTAAATAAAACTTGGCTAATTTTGAACTTTGATCCAGTACAATTTTGAATAATTGTAATTAATTACAAAATTAGTTAATTAAGAAAGTATTAAGTATTATTTTGAAGAAAACTATTCACAAAAACGTCACCAATGTCTCTTCTCTTGATTGGGAACCCCTGCAGTTGCTTGTGGGATTTGAAATCTCTTTAAAATGCCCACCCAGTCTTCTAGTTGAGTCTTTTCCATTAAAAGTGTTATGCTTTTCACAGTACAAATGAATGATAAAAATATATTCAATCTCAGCAGCAGTACAGACATTCTAAACAAATGCTTGGTAAAATAAGGTCATGTAACAGACTTGACTCTGCTACGACTTAAACCTGCTTAGCCGCAACCCACACGCTGTTACCAAGCGAAAGAATTAGCCTGTCAAACGAAAGACCCAACCCTACGGCTAAATGGACTAATCAAATGCTCGTCCTTGCAGCTAGGGGTTTCTACAAATCCTTCTTATGAAGCAACAGAATAACATTTGTTTGTTTGCAATGGCATTAAGGTGAAGACCAGTCCAACAGATTTTTTTCCTTGAAAGTACTAAGTCCCTTTAAAAACGTATCTATATATATTTTAGATTTTTAGTGGTGCCACTTCTATGGTATCTTTGACACATAATATGCATTTTTTAATCTCCAAATTTATATATTACGAATGCCAGTGAAAACAGCAAACTGATAATGGTGCACAGTGACTTTGTTGCAGTGTACATTCAGTGAGCTTGTCACAATGTAATCATACTCAGTGTCAGATAATGAGGTTTTTACTACAAGTCCTTAAAACCAAGGAAACATGCCCGCTGCTTGGGTTAAGCTTATGCGGTTTAGCCGTAAAGCTGCAGATACATTACAACAACGTTGCAGGCAATGTTAATTGAAAATGTTTTCAAAGGCAGTCGCTCCATACAAAAGGGAATTATGTCTTTCACTGTTCAGATTATGCGTGTTCCTCATACGCCACCATCTCACCAGGTCAGGAAGAGAACGACTGCTTTACCTCATATTTTTCAACCCATGCCTTTCTAAGCAGACTGGCTTCTGAAGGTAGTTATGTGTGGCTTTTAACCCCACCATTATAAATGCTTAGTGATGTTAAAACTTCCCAGGCTTAATGCAGTTACTCACAGTGCCAGTCATACACTGCAATTCCTGCTGAGTAGCCTGGGCCCCCATAGACCACTTGCATTATTACATCTCTGGTAAAATAAATGGCACAAATTGGTTACCGTGGAGACCAAAAATCCACCAGCCATTGTTCTGGAAAAGTATTTCGTCTTCTGTTAGCAGACCCGCCAAAGTTATGCTCAGGCAACTAAGTCAGTTGCTGGAAAAACCAAAGCCCCAACACACAGCACAAGAACAAACAGACACACATATATAACAGGACTGCTCTTTGCTAATGGTAATAGCTACTGATATTCAGGCATCGATAAAAGGACAATGAAAGAGAGAGAGAGTAAAGTTGTTAAGTTGCTAAAGCAGCAATGTTCTGTAAGAAAGGGGCAGAGTGAAAGAGGAGCATGTTCACCTGTCGCTTTAAATGGTTTCATGGCAACAGGTTTTAATTAAAGACAAACTTCTACTATGAAAAGCTTTTGAACAACGATTCTGCCTGTACTTCTCCTTTCCTTTCCTTTATTACAGTCAGATGAAATAATTGCATAGTCACACGGCAATATGAAAAAAGTCCACTGAAACACTGTTCTATAACTCTGGACTGACCTCTTCCTCCGGATACAATATTCCACTCCCAGACACAGATTATTATTTTTGCCATGAGAAATCAACCTTTCATTCCTTGGTAAACTAATTTCAAAAGGAGATGCTCATATATCATTTCCCTCATGCTATAAAATAAAATGGATTATAGGAACCATGGCTGGAAAAAGAAAAGGTTTGGCTTCTTATTGTCGAAACGAAGGCCATGAGGAAGGGTGGGGCATATCACAGTGCTGTCTGCAAGAAGCCGCTTTAAAAACACAGCAATATTATGGTGCCATTACTATATTTGCTGTATTATGTTATTATGAGCCTACATTCACTTTTTCTGTAGCCTTGAATATATTTTTCATCAGAAGCACTGGAGGAAAAAAACACATTCATGCACCAGAGTCATTACAACACAAACAGAAATAAGGTGAAGTAAGTCAGAAGTTTTTTTGTATTTTTGTAATACATGAATACATGAAGTGGATGTGACAATGCCCTGCTGATCAGTGAACATGCTGTAGAAACAGTGCTACTGAGCCTGCAGTAATGAATGACCTCGTAGCTCAGGCCAAATACACATAATGTAAGTTTAACAACTGCCTCATCCCTGGCCTAAATGATTCGTTATATTTCTCAGTCTTGATGACCTAGACTTTGTGTAGGGTATCCAACTCATCATTATAATGGCTGTCAGATCTTTGTCAAGACAATTACTTCCCTATCAATATTTAAGTGAACACGCAAGGTTAGGTCCTCTCGTTTAAATGGCTTTGTTAAAGGTGCAAAAAAAGTCGCCTCGTGTTCCGCAGAAACGTGTATAAATTTTTCTGTTATACACGTCCACATGTATCTCATAGTTTATATTAAAAACTACAAAAAAATTTAAATACATACAGTACGCCCCTGTATGTTTTTGGATAGGCTTCTTGTCAAAATAAATTTATATAAATAAATTTTAGAAAACACTTTTTTTTACTCGAAATAAGAAATCAGTGCATGCTTAAGTGCAGGTCAGATGACAGATGTGTGCTGCCAGATGTGTGGTGTGTTTATTACTGGTATTGACTTCCATGGGTGATGTAAATGGGTGGAGGAATCCTAGGATGACTGTAAGGGCCTGTGACTAACAGGGGCCTCAAAAAATAACATTTTAACATCTAGCATATCTTTCACTGTGCCCAAAATCAGTAGCAGCAGCCCTTCTCACTCAGGTAGGCATGGACCCATCAGAACCACACAGAGGGTGCTCTGAAAATTCTGGGTAAGCCGCCGGGCCTGAGAGAGGCCTGCGTCTAGCCGGCCCATGAGCTGTAAATGAGCTGCAGGAGTGCAGAGCTGGTCTCATCCCTAAGGACAGCCACGTCAGTATGTTGTTTGATTGAGATTCCAGTACCAAAAACAAAAATCTGGCTGAAACACCATTCCTTATTTAAAACATTACCCACAGATAATGTTTGCTTTAAAAGTGTATATAAATTGAAATGTTTATAGTATATTCAAACAACAAACACTGTTTCAATATGAGGGGTATTCTAATGGCAGGCCTGCAGGTCAGATGCAGCTCTGTGTCATTTTTACTGATTGATTGTTTAGTTCTTAGTCATTAAAATATTTACACAAAGATTATTATTGTTATCATTATAATAGCATTTTCATTTGCTGTAATGTAGGCGTACTTATTTACTCGCATCTGGAAATTGGAGAAACTGGAACTGACTGAATGAAGAGCACGTGACACGGCGTATAGAAAAGTTTGGCCTCATCTGATGTGCTTTTTGTAATCCAACTCCAAAAATAGTGAAGTATAATGATAATTTGTCATTCAGAGGTTTGTGTCAGAAACATTTGTGTCATGCCACACTGTGCACCCAGACAAATTTCAACGACTGAAAATTGATATTATTAAATTGGAACATTAATAAACTTAAATTCTCTTGAAAGGGAGAGGATAATAATTTGATCAAAACACGAAAAGCCGGAGAGCAACTGCAAACAGAACAAAGAGAATTGTTGTGTTTTCTGCAGAAATTCGCCCGGTTGAACCTGGAGCGCTATTTAATTGCTGGCAGACGGCATAATTGCCCAGGCCTGGAAACAATTAAGGTCTATAGAGATAAAGGACTGAACGGAGTGAAAAATTGGGGTTACTGAACATCAGTCCCGCTATCTGTCCCTGTTTGCTGAATGCTGAGCGAACTCCCCTGGCACGAGAACGCGCCCTGACATGGTATCAATCTGTAAACTGTCAGCTTTCATGAACATCTCTTCTCTTTTCCCTCCAACACATTGGGGGGGGAAGGAGGCTGTGGGTGTTCTGTAGGGTTGCCGCAAGTGAAATGATTTATTTAAAAAGATCTGAAATCTGGCAAAAAAGACAAAAAAAATTTTAAGATATTAAAATGAATTACACATTTTCTCTCTTGGGGAGGGGGGAAGCCCTTTGGCAAATATGACTCCATGGCTGTGAGCTTCAGCTATAAACCCACACAGAGTGCAGATTAGATTTTTATCTGTTTCACAGAGTATCATGGTGTTCTTCATCGATGGCAAACACAGTTTTATCCTGTACACCATCTAGCATTTAAATTAAACGCTTAACCACAAAAAAAAAAAAACCGTAGCTGTGCCATATCGCAGCTAAAACTGTTTATTTATATCTAAGCATGAGCATCCGGCCGTGCTGATGACATGTTCGGTTTTTATTTGCATATTAAGTATTTTCTCTTTCTTTTCCATCTACAGTCTTCCTGTTCCCTTGAGCGAACGAGTATCCGGTTGTATGATTGGAACAATGCTCGCCGGTGTCCGAGGCATAAAAAAACAAGATCACCAAGGTCATACAACCTTTCCCGAAATCCTGTTTGTGTCACACGCATCTGACAAGTAAAATATGCAGGTCTGTTCTCTGTATTCTTCTCAGTGTGTGTGTAAAGTGAATTCCTGATGTGGCTATGTGTCTTGGGGACAGAGCAGGGACATGGTGACAGTTTAGCACCACCACTGTGGAACTGCAGACTTGAGGTTGGACTCGCAGACATAAGTCCAGAGTGCGAGACACCGCGTACCGGCACAGGGGACTGCAAACACCATGTCCCAGCACAGGGGACTGCAGACAACGCATACCGGCACAGGGGACTGCAGTCACCGCATACCGGCATAGGGGACTGCAGACACCGCATACCAGCACAGGGGACTGCAGACACCATGTCCCAGCACAGGGGACTGCAAACACCGCATACCCGCACAGGGGACTGCAGACACTATGTACCAACATAGGGGACTGCAATCATTGCGTAACAGCTAACACCAGTGCATAAAAGCTGCTTTGTTGGGCTGGACGTCTAGCTTGGCTCTGCACACACTCATAATGCTGTCTGTCACAAGGAGCAAACTCACTTGAGCAGCAGAGGAGAGTTTTATGGTCTGCAGAGGAACTGTTTTGGATGTTTGGATACCCTTAGGACAGCCTCGGGATGTTTCTTTCCCTGTAGTGAAAAGTTTCTGCTTGTCAGCTGTGAGAGTTTCTTGCAGTTGCAGTGTAACCCATGCTGGTTAGCTGTTTTTCCTGCACAGCCATTTCCACCCCTTTCATAGCCAGGCACGGTTTGCTATCTACACATACAATACAAATGTATTGTGCTGCCATCTCCTCATTACTAAGAATATGTTTTTCAAGGACAGCTGCACTAGCACTACAGTTTTTGGTCTCCACATATTTTCATAGTAAAGCCTGTCATTGCATAACTGGGACCTCCATCAGAACTTCTCGTGCTCTATTATGTCATTTCCCAGGTACAGATTCTGTAAGCTTCTTTTGCTTCTTCTCTCTCTGTCCTCTCTAAGATGCCTGTTTTCACGTCTGTCGCTTTTCTCATTCTCATCGCATGAAATTTTTATTTTGACCCATTCCTGAAAGATTAACGAATCGACAACGTCTGAAACAGGCCATAAACATAAACTCACCTGATAGCAAAATGGCAAAACAAATTAATTGTAATGCTAACCGATTTATTGATACTAGCTTTACATCTGAAGGTTCCCTCCTGTAGTTCATTTTGGTTTTATTATTTTTGATGTTTTATGCATTTAATGTCTTTTTTGGAACATGACAGGCATAATTACGCAATTCAAAGATGCACAGTTTGAAATGGCATAATTGATTTCAGTTACTCTGAATAGATTATATTCCCTCCACATCTTGCTGATTGTGCTGGGTCTTGTCAGTGTAAACTAGTAGTTTGGTAGTGAATTCTGTGCTGCTCATCTTTCTTTGTATTCTGGTTAATTCCTCCTTTATTAAACCACCTTGAAATATCTAGAGTGTGGATGTTCTCATTGTTATGTTAGCAGGAAATATCCAATAGCACATCTGATATACAAAAAAAACTTCAGACATAATTTTGAATTTTTTTGTTATAACAAACCTTTCCCATCAGTCAGGAGAAAAATTCAGTTTTTTTGGTGTTCTAGTCCAGTCTGACGGAGTTGTAGATTCGCTTTGCCCGTTTGCAGTCCTGTGAGCACCACAAGCAAGCCGACAGCAACCTGGTGAATGAAAATCACAGATGCCCTTCAGTTCAGTTTATTCAAGAAAACAAAAGCCTCTGAGAGCAACATGTGCCCAGGCTGGCATGGAGCAGGGGATGGGCAAAAACAGGGGATGGGCATGGAGGTGGGCATGGAGCAGGGGTTGGGCATGCAGCAGGAGGTGGGGATGGAGCAGGATGGAGGAGTTTCTCGTGGTAATCACATTTCCACTAGAATGTACTTATTTAATGAATGTAATTAATGGAAAATAATGCCCTAACAAATAAATATAAGAAAACCAGCCTGTTGCATTTTCATTCATTGTAAATTGACCCCTGAATCTGGCACATTTTATAGTTTACAGGTAAGACATCCACATCATGCTTAGAGATTATCTCATCGATCACACACACTATTCCAGTTCCAGTCTGGGGCATGTGAAACAACAGATGTGTGGAGTGTTTGTGCACTGTCGGAGCCTTATGCCAAGGGCCCACAAACCCTGAAAATACTGGTTTAAGCTACTGTCAGTCAATCATAGATATAAATGAAGAGATAGAATGTACACAGGTGAATAATGCACCAATATACCCCTAGTCTAAGCTTAGTAAATATTTGAGAACGTATCAGGATTTCAAGGCAGATTACGCTACAGGCAGCAAAATCAAATTATACTGCATTGTAGGAAGTCTCTAGAAAGTCATACATGGGCTCTGACCAATAGCTTAGAAATATGTGTTACGACTGAAACGGTATGACTGCTTTTACTTAATTTGTTAATTTCTAAATTAATGGGCAAAACCGGTTGTTCTTTCATAGACAATTTAAACAATCCATGGAATTGGATTGTTCAGGAGTGGATGACATGGTTTTCATGACTATGTGACACATGTAATGGATGTCACGGTCATTTGCATGTTAAAGTCAATTCATACGTCTAGTGTGCTGGTGCAAGACATGTACGTATTTATGTAGTGTGTACAAGTGTTGTTTCTGTCATGTGTAATGGAGAAGCCACGTGGCCATCAGAGGGAGAAAACAGACAGCTCAGCTCCTGGAATTTATCAGTGTGCAAGTGGAATTCTAGACAGTTATTTTAACTGAGTAGATCTTAGGTGCTATTCACTGTCAACACCCCAACGTAATTTTTAACAATAATTTAAACTAAAGCGTTTCTTCTTATGGAACACCATATTCTGACCTCAAACACAACTTAAAACATCTTTGGATGTCTTCAGCTTTCTTTGGTAACCATGGGTTAGAAGTTCTCATTTTTTCAGTTTGTTTACACATGAATGTGATTTTTGATTGTGTAGAATAAATCATGCTTTTTTTTAAAATTTTTTTTAAAGAAATCATGCATTAAATTTGAATCATGAGGTTGAGTATTTCATATCATCACATAAAGTCAAAAACCTTTCTGATCTTACTGGCATTTGTAATAAATATCACACTTTTTATTATAATTTTACCAAAATGTCAGCTGAAGAACAAATCTGATGCCAATCAATTGTAGCCAGATACTCTACAATTAAAAATTTACAGGACTGTTAACAAAATGTATGCAGATCACCAATTTCAGGTTGGTAAAAAGGTCAGGTCATTGAATTATTTAGCCATTTTGTTGTTAGGGCAGCCTTTGCCATTAGAGAAAACAATATATAGATGTCATATTTTAAAAATTCCATCCTTCATGGAACAGAAGGCCACGTAAGCGATACCAAGGTGGGGGGCCAAGTCAATGCGCGGAAGTAGTGTTCAACAAATGCAAACTCACTTGTCCAGCTTGTCTGAAATACGTCCCTCCTTCTTAACTTTTTTCGTACACATACTTTGCCCCTGAACGTGTCTAGTTGATGTCAACTTTGTTGACATGTAACATTCTTTGAAAGGCCACATAGAGCAAGAAATAAACAACAGCTATTTGGAAAGAACATTTCAGAAGAGGACTATAACTGGGACGTATCCAAAGTTATGTCACCAAGCCTGTATAAACCTTCATTGCCATATTAGGACTTATTACCATTGGGTCCCGTGTCTCCCAGAAGCTTCCTAAACTGACTCGGAGTTTAAATGTACTTTGAGCCCAAGGTCAGCTGCGTGTCCTTCTGTCCACCTTCAGAGCTACCTGTCAGAGGCTGTCAGGAGCGTTCATCATCAGCGCTGAGCTCGGCAGCTCCGCAGGACAAAGGAAAAAAATGTAGACATCGTGTTTTTATAAATAAGAAATGATAAATGTATTAAAAATTTAGCCGGTGCTATATTGAGAGGTTAGCTTCTGACATGGTGTCACTGGTAATGCGCCGCAGTCTTACAGCGTATTCGGCTGTGCAGCTTCATCAGAGGCTCCGCTCTGCATTGTCAAATACTGCAGGTGTGCTTTTGCTTTTTGTCGCGGTTTCAGAAAAACGGCCAAACTTCATGTCAGCTCCTAGTTTCTAGTCAGGAAAATGTTACAGGCTTTAAGTGTTATTGTCAGATTGTGTGTAATTTTCACATCGTACGCATTCAGATCTGCGTATCTGATTAAGCTGTGCTGAGCTCAGACTGACTCCTGCTTAAAAGTTAAGTTATTATTATTATTATTATTATTATTATTATTGTCCACATTTAAATTGATTGCATTTTTAACCTCTCGGTAGGAGTTTGTTGTGCGGCATATTTATTAAAATTATTATTTTGCGCACATGAACTTAGAAGATTAAACAAACAAAACCCAAAACACAATTACTGGCTCTATTTACAGAGGATAATTGGTGTGGGGCATCCAGACACCAGTCTATTAGACGGAGCTTACTCTCACACGCTGACTCTGATGTCATTATTTATTTTAATCTGGGCAAATAAAAGTACTTCAGGAAATTTCTACTCAAGTAAAATAAGTACGTAGGCGAGTTACCTGAGAAAAAGTAACCCAAACTTTTAATGTGGCCAATATGCAAATGAGCTTTTCCACCTTAATTGTATGGATTTATACACCATTATTGCATGTGTGAGAATGCAGGCTATAGCTCTACATGCATTTAGTAAACCATTAACAAATTAAAAAAAAAAAACTGAGCTCAACTAAAACTGAGTGCAATTAGTACCATATTAGTTTTGTGTAAAAATGTTAATAAGTAATCTGGGCTGTAGTAAAATCAAAGTTGAGGGAAAATAGCAAAACGTTTCTGTGGATTTCAAAGAGGGCTGTATATTGACAATTGAATATAATGGACAATGATTGTATTTTCTCCACAATATCACCATGCATACTTGTGGTCAAAAAGAATGCAAATGTTTTCCCGAGTGAAAGGTAAATTAGTAAACTATGATAAATTTGTGATAAAATATGCTATGAAAATGGGTCAACTAATGGGTCAACTGAATTAACAGAAGTAGTTGTTTTCACTGCGTGTAACTGTGAAGTGGCTGCACCATCAGGGAGCCTGATCAGTCTATAACTTGATCTCTCTTCTTCAGTTCCCTTCTTAGAGCTTGTATTGAATAACAGCTGGGTCTCCTCATTGCTGGTAACTGCAAGGGAAGTAGTTACTCATTAACAGGAAATACCTTGGTCCAGGAAATACATGGACAAACACAACTTGCATATCAATACTATGCATTGCAAACACACTGACGGCTCTGTGTTAATTTTGCTGCAAACATGCACTCAAATTCATGTTCCATTTTATTATCGAAAACTGCTGTATATAATGTAATCCCAGCCCACAGCTAAACCAAGTCATTATCACCCTCATAATCTATGCACATTCAGCAAACCGATAAATTGTTATTGTCTCAAGGAATAAATGGGGGCTAATTATTCGGATAAAATGTGCACTGAAGTACTGAGACGTACAACAGTGCCTTTAAAATCATAATAACCCTTTAAATGCTGTTGGAATAATTAACAAGACAGATTCTGTAATCACAGATTCAAATACCTTAGACTTGTGTTAGACAACATGTACAAAATGAATGTAATTGAGACGTAAGGGTGTATGTAATCAAACGTAAAATCCAGTCACACTTGAACAATCTGATTTATACCTTTTTAGTTGTCACCTTTTTATACAGATGAGTGAATATTCAGATTCTTTGTCTTCCTTGTCTGTCCCGTCCCCAGACAAGTTGTGCGTTTGCAATATTCATGGCGCTTATACTGTTCACTTTTTAGGCATCCTTATCTCAGAAGTGATGATTTTACAGCTTTTTAGTTTAACATGTTCATTAACAATTCACAATTAATTCTGAAGCTTAATGCACATAATAACATTTGGGCATTACAAAAACACTGTAGCACTCAAAACTGTGTCTTTTTTTATCATCTCCTCTTTTGCATTCTAGAGTGATTTACAGTTTAAAATTGGTAGCTACTGAGTATAGTTTAGGTATGTGCATTCAGAGGCTACCAGTATGTGGGACCCAAGTGGTGTGAGAATGCATGCATGTGCGTGTGCCTATGTGTGAGCGTGCGTGCACGTGTGAGCGTGCGTGTACATGTGTGCTTGTGTGTGAGCGTGCGTGTGTGCACGTGTGTGTGAGCATGCGTGCATGTGTGTGCGTGTGTGTGTGTGTATGTGTGTCCTCATGCTAATTAACAGGTTCCCTGGTTATTGAGCAACAGTCCTGCAAAACAAAAAATTAAATGAATTAATGTGTTGGCTAATGAATGCCATTAAATTCAGTTTCATTTATTTTCTTATTCTTCTGTCTCAGTTATTTTCTTATTTAGTCTTCTATAAACCAGAAAGTACATGTATGTATCCCATAAACTAACACTTTACATCATCTGTGTTTTTCCATGTTGTCAAAAAGTTTTTTTTTAGAAAAATTATGTATATTAATATTCTGGATGAGTATCATGTTCAGGAATATATAGTGGAAGTTCATATATATTATTGTTTCAAATAATATAGCTAAGCAGCCTGGTGGCTTGTTGGGTAGGACATCAGGGCTGAATGCTGAAGCCAATCCCAGCCCATCCAGGGGTGTCCTTGAGCAAGACACTCACACACTATTTCACTGTAACTTGTATATGTACTCAATGATAATAAACTTCTATTTTACATTAATATGGGACTCATTATCACAAAATAAGGGAATAAATTATGTAATTCTAAGTGAAAGTTTGGAAACATTACAAAAGAATCAAATCAGAAGTGGTTAATTTCAATTGTATTTTAAATTGTTTCCCATTATGCTGCCAATATTCCCAAGCAAAAATGAGAGAGTTGTTGACTTTGACTAATGAACGAGTGAATTCCTACTCTTTCCTCATCACTTGTTAACAGCCCTGTCTGTCCTTCTCTCAAATACTGAATTGCATGTAAAATATATTTATATCTTTAAAAGATCAATACTTGAGCTGTTTGTCCAGTTCCAACAGTCAAACAACACTGTGCTTCATATTTCCCCCAGTAAACTCCCCTCCCACCACATGCCCTTAACACATGAATAATATTGAAGAGTTTGGTCTTTCGACTTTGTCATCCAAGAAGTGGGAGTTCACTCAAACAGGCACAAAGTGGAAAAAGGCAGCTGACTTATTTATGAATTTGTAGCAAAACTCCAGTCATTTTTAAATGTTATTTTCCTGAGAGGCGGTAGACACAGTGATTTTTCTTTTCGTGATGAACTGAACATTTTTTTCCGTGACCCCACAGTGACAAGTGTTGACACCGTTCACCGACGGAACCCTGCTCTTAAGCAGCACATCCTGTCACTAAAATACATTTGTGGGAACCTTGCGTGTACGTGCAAATAAAGAAAACTCGTTTTCAGCCTTATTTTGATCTGTGAAGCATATCTTTGCCCTGAAAGCTGTTGCAAAGAAATTTTCAGGGGGTCAGAGGACTTTATCAGGACTCTGATGGAGCAGGTTGACTCAGGTGTGATGAAGATCCACATTCTTCAGTACCGTGAAACCCTTTGACCGCCTTCTCTTTCTGTTTCAGAAACGCATAACCTGTCTGACACTTTTTAGCACATCGAAAAATATGTACCTACAGTGAGTGCAATGTTTGCCACACTGTCTTACCCAGTCAGTATCACATACATGTGTGGAAGCACAAGTCTTTGGAAACTCAAGACCTCGACAGGGCATATCTATTACAGCCTGTTCAGACTTACGCATGTTCTCAGGTGTACCAAAGGGAAATTTTAAACTAATAGATTAAAAATGCTGTGTAAACTAAAAATACTGTACAGTTCATCACTGAAAAAAATGTGGTTAAAATTACCGGTAGTAATTATAAATCTTTAGTTAACCGACGCATACCACCTTGCCAAGAAAAACAAGCTTTTGATCAGAGATAATCCCCCTCACCTTTGAAGATAAATATAAAAATTCAGCCACAATCAACCACCATAAAAAGGAAAGCATGTTTATTACTACATACCTGAGATTATGTTAAGCATCCGATAAGTACTGCAGTTAAATTAATGTAATTAATATGATATTTTAAAATTGTCCTCATGTAAACGTAAAAATAACTATGAGTCTGTAGTTGATATTCAAATCAGAATGTTACTACACTCGGGTGAAGACAACTTCTGATACGTATATTTACTCATTTTATTACACATTGCATTCATGCATATATACCACACCAGCTCAGCTGGAAAATCCTCCCCAGGATACTCTTTAAGTCTAAAGCACTTAGATGTCAGTATCGTTTACATGATCCCGCTGCTTTCAGGTCTTGCTGTTTGCTTGCTGATGTTATCTTGCATGCTCACCTTTCTGTCTCTCACTCAACTGGCAATTACCAAAAGCCATTAAAGGGTTCTGTTGCTTTCTCTCCTCTTCTCACTGATAAACTGCAGATCGGTGTCGGGCTGTGGATGAAGAGTGAAAATGCTACATGATGTGGCTGCAATTAATTAGACCCCAAAACAGTTTTGGGGTCTAACTTTAAAGAGATATGACATACCTTTACAAGTTGCCAAGGTTACCCTAATCTTGTCACAGGCTGCATTTTAACGTCCGCGTTTCCCCAGTAATCCATTTATCTCCTGGCTTTTGGTCATCTGCTCTGAGGGCATGAAGAGAATGGTTTAAGCACACTCTGCGTGTGTGAGTGAGTGAGTGAGTGAGTGTGTGTGTGTGTGTGTGTGTGTGTGTGTGTGTGTGTGTCAGCATCCTCATCATTTTCATTGCTAGGCAAGAATGTAATATATTCCTATCCCCTCTGCTGTGAAGGAGCTCTCCCTCTGGACACACAGTATAGATCATGATAAAAATCTGGACTGCAACCCCAGATGCTAATTGGTGTCATGCAGATCTGCCAGGCGTCTGCCAGTTATAGGCCCATGCCACTCCTTGAACTGCAACTCAGCACTCTGGGCATGGTGCCCAGCCGGGCTGCCATGCAGAGCAGGAGCAGGTTATGTCTGGGCTGCGAATGGGCCAAAGGCATGGGTCTGTATGCGGGAGATGGGACTGCTGTTGGACCCTTGGACCCCGTACATAACCTGCTCTTGTTGAGTAATATATCCAGCTGGATAAAACACTTAATCCGTGTTTATCACCACTGGGCAAAGTAAACTGATAACAATCACAGGCTGATAACAGGTGAGAGACAGCAAGCCAATCTGATGCCAGTGTTTAAATGGACATGACTGGAATTGGTCTGATACAGTTAGACTGAACATTTTGGAAAGATTATTAGTTATTTGAAAGGAAGGCAATGGCAAATATTGGTAACATCACAATTTTACCACAGTCAAACATAGTCGTGCATATATATTGAATTTACACCAATCAGCCATAACATTATGTTCACTGACAGCGAATAATATGGATTGTGTTGTTACACTGGCACCTGGAAGTGGGTGGGATATATTAGGCAGCAAGTGAACATTTTGTCCTTGAAGTTGATGTGTTAGAAGCAGAAAAACAGGGCAAGGATTTGAATGACTTTGACAATGGCCAAATTGTAATGGCTAAACAACTGTGTCAGAGCAACTCCGAAACTGCAGCTCTTGTGGGATGTTCCTGGCTTGCAGTGGTCAGGACCTACCAAAAGTGGTCCAAGGAAGGAAAACTGGTGAACCAGCGTCAATGGCCAATGCTCACTGATGTACATGGGAAGCGAAGGCTGGCTCCTTCTGTTGGCCTGGCAATTCAACAGAAAAACTACTTTAGACAAAATTGCTGAAAATGCTAATGCTAGTTCCAATATAAAGGTGTCAGAACACACAATGAATCACAGTTTGTTGTGTATGGGGCTGTGTTGCTACAGACCAGGGTTTCCATGCTGACCCGTGTCCATCGCCAAATGCACCTACAATAGGCACATGAGCATCAAAACTGGATCATGGAGCAAAGCAAGAAGGTGGGCTGGTCTGATGAATCATGTTTTCATCATTGTTTTTAACATTTATTTCCATTTATTTGTTTAACAGATGCTTTTGTCCAAAGCAACGTACAAATGAGTAAAAGTACATGTGCATATTAAAACAAGGCCAACAATATCAGGGAATCCAGCTAACAGTAAGTGCTGTCCTATGGTCAACAGTGCACAAGATTCAGTTTAGCAAGACAGAGTCTAAGTCAACTTAAAGGCAAAAACTTAAATTAATTAGTAATAACACAAGGTATAAAGACAACATTGGAAACAATAAACAAGTTGAGTTGATGAAGATAATTTATGCTTCAAGTGCCGAAGTGTTCCCTGGAGAGATTAGTCTTCAGTTGCTTTTGGAACATGGACAGAAATGATGAAGTCTTTAAAGCAAGGGGCAGCTCATTCCCCCGTTTAGGCACCTGGGATGAGAAGAGCCTAGGGCTACCATTCTTCAGCAGGGGTGCAACCAGTCTCTTTCCATTACTGGACCATAAAACGTGGGAGGGGACATAGGCCTTGATTTGGGACTGAAGGTAGCTACATCATGCAGATGGCCGGGTGTGTGTGTGTCACTTACCTGAGTAAGAGATGGCACCAGGATACACTATGGGAAGAAGGCAAGCCAGCAGAGGCAGTGTAATGCTTTGGGCAGTGTTCTGCTGGGAAACCTTGTGTCCTGCTATTCATGTGGATGTGACTTTGACATGTACCACCCACCTAAGCATTGTTGCTGTCCAAGTACAGCCCTTCATGGAAACAGTACTGCCTGATGGGAGTGGCCTCTTCCAGCAGGATAATGTTGTTCATAAACATCAAAGTTTTTGTTCTATCAATTACAAGTCAGACTTACAAATTTTATTTTTGCATTTATAAATAATTTTAGCTGATTCCTGAGATGCAGGAATAAATGAATGTTTGAAGTTTATTTAATTGGCTAAGAATAAGTCATAACAGAAAC
Source organism: Chitala chitala (assembly GCA_025773905.1). NCBI lineage: Eukaryota > Metazoa > Chordata > Actinopteri > Osteoglossiformes > Notopteridae > Chitala > Chitala chitala. The sequence goes on from JABJVR010003941.1 coordinate 51,481, forward strand.
ATATGACTAAACATAAGAATTTTCTGCATGCATGCATGTAAATGTCAATGTATTACAAATTTCTAGTTATGATACATTTTTTATGAATACACAATTATTTAAATGCTTAAAATTAGTTGCTGTTTATTTAATACTTTCATTTGAAATTTATGGGAATACCAAAAGTGCTTGCAATTTTGAAGGAAAATTTGTGGGAAAAGGGATGCTGGCCTGAAATATTAAACCATTTCAAACTGTTATTTTGAAGTTTATCTGTCATGTACTAAATAGATTATTTTATATCTTTTATTTATTTTTTGTGAGCCCTTCAAAGGAAAGTCGCTATAGAAACCTTTTGATTCGGCCAGCAAAGGTTTACAGTCTGTCAGCAGGTAAGCTGACTATCTGATGGGAGAATCACATTTTTCCTGTTGCATCTGCACGCGTGTGGCATGCGTGCGCGCACACACGTGCGTGGGATGTGGAGCGGGTGGGGGTCGATTTACCCATTACCAGCCGTGCTTTAGCAGTTGGTTTTCCTCTTGGGAAATCTCCAAAGAACAGCTGCCTTTATCAATGTGCTTTTCCTGACTCACCTCCTGCTCTGTGTGGTAAAAAAAAAAGAAAAAAAAAAAAGCAAGAATACGGAGGCTGGTAATCTGCCTGGACTTTAACAAAATTAAACTCCAGCCTGTCGCCCAAGAGCCAAATGTTTGGGAAGATTCCCAGCCTGCTGTATTACAGCTACAGCATCATGTCAACATTAATATATTTTGTGTCTCTCAGAAATAAAGCGTTTACAGAACTATCCACAGTCTTTAAAGGTTAAATGCTTTCTCACTTCAATAAAACACAAAAACAATAGAACGTTATTAAAAGCCGGAGCAGCTGACTTGCATTAATGAGTGTCTTACTTGCAAATTTAGTTTACAAAATGTATCACTACAGTTTCTGTTATTATTGCGAGCAATTTATGGAAGCACTACCAGAACATGACAAACAGGTAGCTAATGAGCATCAGAATAATTTCATATGCTGCGAAAGCAACTATAATGAAAGAAGTGGATGAGTAGAGGTTTTATTTTGAATGGACTGTGGGTTTGGACAAGACCTCATGACATCTGAGGTCAGTCTCTCCTACGTCTGCCAAAAACTTTGTAAAAAGGTGGAGCAGGGTTAGCAGACTTCTCCTCCTCCTTACCTACAGGCTGCGCTGGAGGAGTTCGATTTGGGAAGGTTCTGGCATTGGTGTGACCTCCTCATTTGTTTAGGAAAAGCTGGGAGTGGACGAGCACTGGCGATTCTTTCATCGGTCTGGTTTGCTCCCTGAATCAGCCAATAGCTCGGCTCTTGGAACAAGGAGCCGGAGCACAGCGGGACCTCAGCCATGCACGGACTTTATTGTTCTGAATTTGCAGTTTAATTTCAGGTCGTATCAACAGCTGGCCCACTTCATGCATCACTCCCTGTGGTAATGTTAACCTCCTTCTGCCCTTTGCAGCAGATCCAGAATCAGCTTTGCCTTTCACCTTCTAATTGCAAACATTAGGTTTCAGATGTTGAAACCCAGTTCCCAAGTCTGTAATATGTATAAAATAGTCAATTGGTGAGAGACTCATACTACTCACAGGTAGTATATACTGTATGTGTTCAAGGACGGACAGGCCAGTGTACAATGTTCTGAATGTTGCAATGTCTCCATATCCAGACCACACTTCCCATGAGTGACAATCTATCCTTGAGGTTTACAAACTCTTTTCACATTTTATGTTCACACTCTGTCACTGCAGCATGTTTATATTCTTCTGTTACAGCAATTATTATACTTTTTAGCCAAAATATTTACCGTGTTTTATATTTACTGTTGTAATATATCTGGTCATTTAGATGTCTATGAAGATTCTCAGTTATCCAGGTGAGGTTATCTGGAAGTTTAGTCATGTCAACTGGACTTCTTTCTCCTTTATCAATAGTAAAGGAGAAAGAAGTCCAGCTGACATGACTAAACTTCCAGATATGGTCATTTAGGTTACTGTATTAATTAATCACCCTTTAATCAGCTGGTTATTGGATAAATGTCACGATTTTACCACAGTATGTGAAATGATTTACTCAATTATATTTCTATCTGATTAAACTAAATTTGTTTAAAGAAAATAATTTATGTAAAGAAATGTGTTACGATAGTATTTATACACTATTTGCTATGACCAGTTTTTGCATTCATGCCAACATAAGTAAAAAACTGCTAGCATTGATCAAGCTAACAGTTATCCAATTTCCCAGTGTTGTTTAGATAATTATTTTTTAAATAAAACAATAAACACCGTGTTAGGAGCACATGCCGAAGAGGCTCTTTTTGTCATTGCAGCGTTACAATTATTGACTCCATTACACCTCAATTAGTGCGAATTTGTTTAAGACAACTGAAAAATTATACCTGGCCCTAATCTATCACTTTCGGTGAAAAGTGATGTGACGATACAAATGGATAAATCAGCTGCCTAATTACGGGCGTTTAATGACCAGCTCAGCTGGGATGATAACCGGGGCTCTCGAGGCTGAGATGCGCTTCGATACGTTTGTTCATAGCACGTAGACGTTGGTTAGACATCCTGCGACGCCTCCTACCTCCGAGTGCGCCGTTTTAGGCAGAAACGTCGGAACGATCGAGAATCTGAGCTGTCGAAATTGCCAGCTTCAGAAGGTGAGAGGAAGCGTATTCTGAGGGGACTGTCAGGCGATGCGGCTTGCAATTAATAACGGGGAGCTGTTTACCCAGCGGTGCCTTTGTTTTATTACCATCTGCTGCAAAGGTTGAGAGAAAGGTTCAGAAGCAAAGGCGTTCATGCACCTGGCATGGAGTGCCAGGGTGGGCACCACGCATGAATTTTGTGGACATTCCTGACTCTTTGTGATGTGCAGTGTAATAAAATTCGTGCATTTATTTCACAAATATTTTGTTGCCACTGCGTGTAGAGAAATGGAAAGTGAGAGCTCTATTAGAGTCAGCTCCCGTGCCCGAGATGCCAGTGTGGTTTTGAATGCCTGTGGCGGCGGCTGCAGATATTGAATTACGGGCCCTCTGACATTAGCTGTCCGGTTCCCAGAATCATAAGAATCTGGGTCGGAACCAGAGAGAAAGAGTCCTGAAACAGACTGCTCCTTCCTGCCTTCCTGCTATGCTGATAATAAAACCGTTCTCGGGAACAAATTCCTAAGAGACAGCCTTATTTTAAGGCATCTGTGAACACAATGCAGATCTTAAATGTTATCTTTTCAGGATATCTCCTATCCGAATGCTCAGTTTTTGGTTGTTCTCTTTTTAGTCCATTTTAATTTTGACCTTTTTTTTTTTACTATATTGAGTAATTGAGGCCTCAGTTCCCTCTCGGTGTGCTTTTAAAAAGCCTCCTAATGTTGTGACACACAAGTTACATCAACAGCTATATTCTGTGTCATTACTGCTGGTGCGCTGTGACATTGTGTCATTGTAACTTTCCCACCCCATTTCGCCTGAGCAGTTTTCAAGTATTATTAACAAGAACCCAACTGAAAGTCACAGGAATCCTGTTCTACTTGTTTACTTCCCACAGTCTGACTTTTTAATATTAATAAACTGAAATATTTATAACATGTTTGCACCTTGGGGAGTGTGACCCTTTCAAAGGAGCCGTAGAGTCTGCAGTCACAAATAAAGTAACACCGCCTTTGTCCCGTTCAGAGCTGCCACTTTTTTAAATAAGGTTTTTTTTTGTTCCCTTTTGGGATATAATGCATGCTTTGATGCAATAGTACAATAAGATGTTATCTAACCATATAAATAGATATTGATTTTTCCTGTATTACTAAGATCGGTTTTGGTAATACAATGCCATATACCACTTCAAAATTTGCTGCACATTTTAAGTTCTGTATTTCCTGGATATCTAGAAAGCTGAATTCTATGAAGTTGCATGACTGTACACACAAAATTCCCACCAGCAGCCGTGAGGTAATTTGTTGAAACGGTTTATGAAAAGAGGTAAAATTATTAAATGAGAATGAGATGAATCTGCCGTCAGCGTGTTGTTTCAGCAGGTAGACTTATTGATGCCTTGTTCCATTTTTGTCAGTAAAAAAAAAAAAAATTGTTTCCTCCACAAGTGAGAGAAAATCAGTCTTAAAATCATTTCGTTGATTTAGCCAAAATTAACAGCAGGATTACAGGCAGGTATAGAAACACCTCACTGACATATATATTGACATTTTAAGCATATGTCTTTGTAAAACAACTTTTAACTGATGTTGTTACATGGCCAAAATAGGTTTAGACATTGGACTGAGTCAAGACAGTTTTAAACAGTAGTAACTTTGTATTTTTAATAATTTACTGGCTCAAGAGGTGTCACTCTCCAGATAACACAATTTTCATTTTTAACCCAAAATGTTATTTCTGGTACAAATTATAAAGCAATTTAACAATACCATTTACATTTGATGTGAATGTTGAAAGTTACACTGGCCACTACCATTAGTCTTAGACTTCAGTGGACTTCTATTTTAAGCAAGACTATATTTCTTAGGCAGCAGTACTGAAGTTGGTTTGGATGAGTGATCCTCTAACATAATGAAGCACACCTTCCTACACCCATGTTCTTCAGATGGTTCCTGCTAAACCTTCTCCACTGTCTGTTCTATGGACAGAGATGCTGACCTCACATCTTCGCATTAGCTATTTCTTTCTTCCAAACTGACTCTGCTCCTTGAAAGAATGTTGGATTTCTTACCAAGCTCTGACAGAAATGGTGACCTGCTGGCTCCTGCAGTACCAGATCCTGGGCAAAAATGTCTCTATCCAGCATCTTTCCTTCACAAAGATGTAAAATATCCCCATGCACATGGCTCGGGTTGCTGCCGGGGGATTTGGGTTACTGGCTGAATGATATTGCTGTTGATAAGGTCATAGATCTGGCTTTACCCCCATCTAATGTTGTCGTTTAATTGTTCTTTCTATTACAAACTACTAGAAAATGTACTCTATTTGAAACCTGTGCATTATGCATATATTGTGTTTTGGGTTTTTAGATTGTTTTATGTAAGAAGCAAAATATAAAGACCATGACATACAGCACACAAAACTGATAACATTGTCAAGAACTAGTGTGAAGCATAAACATAGCATTGGTGTACTTCTGGAAGCAATCACAACTAATCAGCTAATCAGTTAAGAGTCATTAGATTTCATTGTGTAGTTAAGTTTGGATACCACAGTATGGTCATGTAGCGCCAAGATTTGACAAAGAAAAAAGATTAAAAAAAGTCCAATATGTCTGTCCAAAGGCTTTAGCAAATTTAAATAAAAATTATTTCATCTAGTGTCTGTATACATTTTGTTTCTTGATCAGTTTTGTGTCTTTTAAAAAAGACAAAGATGGCAGAGCTTTCCTACAAAGTGGTACTTGCTAAAAACATTTCTTTTGGAATAAAACTGAACTTAAAATAACAGAAATTACCAAATACACTAAACCCATTCTCTGAAATAAAAAACCACACAGTCTGCTCCCTGACCTTCTCATTGGTCAAAGATTACCACGGTAACAGGAGGATCCACATGCTTTAGCTCCACCCCTTAATGGAGTCATTGTATGATATCACTGCAGCAGCAGGGTTGCTCAGTCAGTGAGAAGCAGACCTACCTTGTACACTGTTCTGTCACCCACAAAAGTGAATGTAACACCTTCACTGAGCTATACTGAATTAAAGAGAGCAAGGCATGCTCTCAAAACACAACAGCCCTTTTTACTGACCTCTTCGCATCACTAGATGTAGTTAATGTTGTAGTTAATGACTGTACATTACATTATGCTGTATATGCTGTAATGTGTATATCGAGTCTTAAATCATCCTAATTTAAAGATACAGCTACATGAATTGCAGAAATTACTTTGGATCCACATGGTTAAGTCATAATATTATATCATTAACCAATATATAATGTATTTAGCACTAAGACTACATGCAAAACCTCTGATTGGCTGGCATTCTGTCCAGTGTGCACCATGCTTTGTTCCTTGTGCAGTCTGGGAGGCCTCAGACAACATTATTGCAATAATGATGAGCATTATGGGGTTCCGGTTTCTGACAACACAAAACAAGAGCTTAGCTTGCCCCATGTACACAAGAGCACTCTCTGTACTGTTAATATAAAAGGCATGGTCATCTAGTCTTCAATCATGCTGCTTGTTAATTGATTTTCGTCTTAAAATTCCCACTGTGAACACACCACCACATCCCCTGAAAAAAAAAAAACTTGAATTGGTTTCACACTGATAGAATTTAACCTTTTGAGCATCGCAGAAACTGCAAAAGGACAGCGATTAATTTATTCCATTTAAACATAACTGTGCGCTGATGGATGTAATGGCTCAGTTTTCACAATCTGTTGCAACACGGAGTGCACCGACGTGTGACTGTTGACAACACTGTCAACGGAACAAAAATTTCACAGATGCACATTTGAGTACAACGCGCCATGGCGCGCAGCTCTGAGCTCTTGTTTTAAATGGACAGGCACTCTCTGTGACCTGTCATTGACTTGCTGTAGCTTTATTTCTCCACTAAACGTGACAGGCTCTTGTGTAATAGAGGTCTTCTCCCTTCAGTCCCCAGTAGGGCTACTGCTCGTTTAGACATCCTGCACAGATAGACAGAGCCGGGGCCGTCTGGCACTCTAATGCCATTACGAAGACTTCGTGTTGTTAAGTTGGTCCCAGAGCACTCCACATAAACCCTCACACATACACTCACACACACACACAGACACACACACACACACACACACACAATGGAAGAAAATACATTATTCCCAGAGAGACAGGCCTTGAGAAAATGTCTTATCCACAAACCCTTCCCCCCTTACTCAGTTAGACAATCTTCAATAGCAAAACTGACATTCAAGTAAATTACCTTTTTCCCCTCCTCAGTTTGAAATTTGTAGCAGCCCAGCTTGTGAAATATGTAAATGAAGAACATACTGCAGATGTAAATGAGAATATGGCACAGCCAATTCAAACTCCGCTGGGCTTTTGTCTTTTCAGAGATAAAATCTGTAAAAGTACAGCAGATATTCATTTCACCCCATCAAGGATGACCATGAAAAAGCACCACACACCATGTGGATTAACCTTCTCACTCTGCTTTATGTGATTCTCCTTAAATTATGAGCATATTTTTTACACCAGTGAGTTTGGTTTCAAACGGTCCATGCACCAGTTTCCACAGGGTATCTCATGGCATGGAAAAGTCAAAGGATTCTTAAACAGTTATGCAGAGCATGTACATATGATGGTCAGTGATTACCCAGGGCCCAAGCATGGGTGGGGGGTACGAGGGCTCCAGCAGGGGGTGCTAGGGGACCCTCAAAAAGTACAGGTACACAGGGCCCAGTGTTTGGTGCTATTCCCCTGCACACACTACAATGTTTTCAGCATTCAGGTTATTATAGAGGCTTAGACAATTTGTTAAACTGACACCTTATTAGAGGGTATTAAAAACGCTCGAGATTATTGAATGTACTTGTATGCAATAACAACCACCTTTGGTGTGTGAAAACTCCAAATCGGTCATTTTAGCTGATAAGATGAATAGAGGAAAAATGGAAGCATCCTGTCTGTCAATGGCAGATATGTTCAAATAAGATTTAATGGATTCAAAGGACAGCCCATCTCTCATGATTAATCTTTCAGCTGTGGGTCTTTGGCACAGCTGCTTTTCACTTAACTGTCCACTATGGGCTTTTGACAGGTGGCCCAGTCAATCTCAGGGCTTTCCCACATGAACATGTCACAGATTCCGACAGGCTCTGACAAAAGCCTTTCAGGGATTTCTAGGACCGGTGCTCCGGCAGGGGTATCACAGACGTCACCTGGGGGGCGCTCCGTACTTTTACGGGTTTGTAAAATTTCCTGCAATGTCCCTGGGTTGCTGAAGGTGTGCCAGAGTAGTTATCCTGATCCTGGAGAATTGCGGTGGAGCTGGACTCTATCCCAGGCAGCAGGGAGTATAATGTATGGTACACCCCAGGTGGGCCTACAGTCCTTGGAACATTATGCGTTCACATACGTATTGACACGCATACAATGGGGGGACTTACATGGCATCCAGGTCTTTATAATGTTAGTAGGAAGCTGGAGCATCTAGAGTGAACCTACACCATGCCAGTGGTGAACACACAAACCCCAAACACTCATCTTTACCATGAAAGTACGACTCCTCATGTCACTTAACATATTAAGCTAGGTTTTATGTTGCATGAAAATGTAATGCTATAATTTTTGAGGGCCCTGTCAAAGAGTTGTCTTAGATTTCCACCCTTCTATGGCGGCCAAGCGTACCATTTTATTGATTGCTGTTTATGTACAAAGACTTGTCACCTTCAGCATCCTGTAGTTAGTCAAAATTCATACAGAAGTTTATAAACAGTAGGAAATTCACTGCTGTTCATTTACTGTCTGCTCTTCAGCCAAATTTATATTGTAATTTTAAGTTTTACGATGTAGTATTTTTCAGAAGAACTTGTATTTTCAGCGCTGTGTGTAATATTCAGTTTATACATAAAAAGGTGTCCTGTGTGTATGTGTGTGTGTTTTAAATAAAACTGACCTCCTATTTTTTTAAAGGGGAGGAGGGAGATGCAAAGCAGCATATCTTAACGTGCTCTGAAATTCAGGGGCACTGAAGCAAAAAAAAATAAAAATAAAAAACTGTCAAAACATCAGCAAAGTGGACAGCGATGTACGCCTCATTAGTCACCAAGCTGATGTGCCACAGACCCCTTTGTTATTCACTTTATAACTCATCTGAAATTATGTTTATGCAAAACAGATTCGTGTCATTCAGTTCTGCCAGCGCCAAAGAGATGCTCTGTCAAGCCGAGCTTGGCCATCAAACTCAACAGCAAGGCTTCTAAATGAAACAGCATGTGTGAAATTTTGACCTTAAATACAGTTACAAGTCCTTTTGTTTTAACCTGTGACTTATAAGATGGAAAATAACATGCCCCTGAAATAAGTGTGGTTTATACTAGATGTGCTTTGATAAATGTTAAAATAATGTACAGTATAAGAGCACTGGAATACCCAGACCGACAGGCACAGTTCAAAACCAACTACGTATACAAAACACCAAACAATTTAGATGGTGAAAAAGCTAAAGTCAAATCCATGACTCTCCACTATCATTTACTAAAATATGCATAAACTGTGACCTTAAAGTCCCACAACAAATAAATGTATTATTTATTCAGACCTTTCAGTATATGAAAATTTTCTATTTGAATAATCATATACTCGTATGTTTGGACCTTTTGTCTTAGTCAATATTAAATCTGAAGTGACTAGTTTTTATATTTTCATCCAGATCTCTGTGATGTTTACCCTGGCCATCCTGTTGTTGGGCCACACCCCTTCTTCCCCAGTATTGTTTCAGTGTATCCATCATTCCCCTATGTTTTGTGTCTTGTCTAGTTTCCGTGCTGTATCTATCTTGTCTAGTTTCCTTAGCATCTCTGTCTATGACTGACCTTGTCCTCACCTTAATGTTGTCTTAGTGATGGCACCTGGGTTTGGGATCCGTTTGGGGTTCTATATAAGGGTGTGTGTGTCTGCTGTCTGGTGCGAGGTGTAATGTTTATACGTACTGAGTGTGATTCCTTCTATACTTAGTGTTAGTCCTTGCAGTTTTTGCTTGTAATTTGTGATTTCTGTGCTCCCTGATTTTGGCCCTAGTCACCTGGTGCTTTCTGTGTTCCGTGACTTTGGCCCTAGTTACCTGGTGTTTTCTGTGTTCCCTGATTTTGGCCCTAGTTACTTAGTGTTTTCTGTGTTCCCTGATTTTGGCCCTAGTTACCTGGTGTTTTCTGTGTTCCCTGATGTTGGCCCTAGTTACCTGGTGTTTTCTGTGTTCCCTGATTTTGGCCCTAGTTACCTGGTGTTTTCTGTGTTCCTTGATTTTGGCCCTAGTTACCTGGTGTTTTCCCCACTTAGTTAGTCTTCCTACCTGTTCCTTCACCAGTGGTTATGCTCCCGTGTCTTTAGTTTAGGTTTGTCTTTTGTTCCTGTGTCCTGCATTTGTGGGTATTACTTGTTTTGGATAGACCTCCTGGCTTATGAACATTTGGATCTGTACCCTGGACTTTACATTTTGGACTGCCTTTTTTGGACTTGTTTGCTATTGAAATTCTGCAGTTGGACCTGCCTTCTCCATTTCAGTTTCTTGGGACACGAGTTCCCTGGTAATGCTGGGTTACTGTTGTACATTTCTCAGCATTCACATCCAATGTTATTTACAGCTCCGTCTCCACATGACAAAATTGCTTCTGTTATCTAAATTTGCCATGTCATATCATACATTAAAATAAATCCTTAAGTATGCATTATTTAAATTGGACCATCCATCCACCCATCCATCCCTTGGTTATATTGCCTTATCCAATTCAGGGCTGCAGGAAGCCTGGAGCCCATTCTAGGAAGCACAGGCCAGGCAGGGAAAACCCTTGGCAGGGTGCCAACCACACCACAGAAATTGGACCATAAATATGTAATTATACTATACATTGTACATAACAGAACCACTGTAAGGCAGGTCACTGACCTCCACTGAATTATATGGTAAAAGATATTTTGTAAAATGCACAACTCTTTTTCACCCTTTGGTATAAAATTTTGATGGCCCTTAAGGAGTTATGTATGTATAAAAATCCTCCGTGATTATCTGAGCATCAACAACCTTCCTCGTTCCTCCTAATTTTTAAGAAAACACTATTTATTTCATTGGCACCTTAGTCTGACAACATGTAAACCACTTTTTTGTAAGCATATAGAGGAAAATGAAAGAGTGATGTTATCCTCCCCAATTTTAATGAACATTCCTGCAATAGTATTATGTATCTCCTTCACACACTCACCTGTTGCACCATAGGGAAACAGAGAATAGACCAGGTTCCTTTGACTTTGCCTTCCTTATTGATGAATGTTTGTCGGATGTGTTACTGCACGCTGTTGCCATAGCTTAGACAGCGAACAAAGCCTTAGCCTAACCCTGATGTCACTTAATCAGTTACTTGCAGGTGAGGAATAATTATCGGCAGCGGTAAGTGCCCAAGTAGGAACTGTGCAGCATGTAAAAAAACGTGTCAGTGAGCGAAAGGTCTCTGGTGTGGCAGCTGCACAGATAAGCCATGCACCGCATGGTGGTGAAGGTCAGGTCCCTGTTTAACGGCGCGACGGAGCTGCAGAGCGAATCCTTGGGAAACACTTGGCGGAAAGCCCAGGACTTTAGAGCTAGCCATGGAAAAAAAACTACGCTCATTCGAGACTGTACGCTGGTTCACTACATAAACAGGAAACATCTCACCAATACAAGGCATTTCACAACACGCTGCGTTTTAGCGCTGAGGGGGTCTTCACGCCTCAGTATTAACGCATGTCTATCCTGAACGCAGTTTCTTTTGTCTTTAAAATTTTAAACGGGTGATAAGAGATGAGTCAAAGTATTCGGTGCCTACAAGGAGGCAAATGCAGGTGAAACACCGACATGATGATTTAATATAGAACCTATTAAATGAATTTTAGCATATTACTATGCATGCAGGAAAATACGTGCAAACACCAACAAAACTCTCGTGTATTTTTTTTCTTTTTCGTTGCTGTTATATTTCTATGAAACGGCAAATTAACACACTTATGGGTACAAAGAATCATTTAGTTCCATGAATGTTACCATTCATTTTTAATCTTATGAAAAATTACTGTGTGTCTGGCAGACTTTCAATGTTCTCAATAAAAACAGTAATTAATTGTGATATTTTTTGCTGATGAACCACTGTACTGTGAAAATGGTTTATACTAGTGACATTACTAGCAAGTAATGTCAAGACCTATCAATGTAGAACATCACTTGCAGACTGATGGCAAATTTATTAATTGCAGTTAATTTAATGGAATCATAAATTTTTCAATAAATTCGTCTCAGTGACAGTTTTGCTCTCAATGTTCTCCGAAGTAGTTTTGCTGTACCATTTAAATTGCTTCATAAAAGACTGGGAATTGCAACGTGGCTGCATCAAGATATCACACACCCTTCATCTCTGCAGTCTTCAACCTCAGAAAAGTGTCAACAGCCGTATCAGTGATTGGAAATACCGCTTACTCGTATGGTGACTGTCACTTCGATATTGACCAGGGCAAAATGACAAGAGCGTTTGCGATGTTTCAGGTGTGACAATGGCAGGCTTTGCTACCTGAATCGGAATATCTGTTTAGGAAAGAGGAAGTAAAAACACACACACACACACACACACACACTTTTTCTGGAAGGAGTGGAACTGATTGTTTATGATATATGCAGAGGAGTGCAGGCAGCCTGGTGCACATCAGAATGTGAGTGTGTGTGTCTGCGTGTGTATGTGGACATGTGTGTATGGGGGAGGGGGGGTTTAAAAGAATTCAACTAGTGTGCTTTTGTTGATTTTGTGCACTTTACTTTTACACTGCGTATTAAACCAAATCCAGCCAAGCATGGCTACTGCAGAGGCCTCAAACTGCACATGTGTAGATGGGGCTCATGGTGACAGAAAGGGCACAGCAATGAGACACTGTAGCTAATTATATAATATTATATATAAAGCCAGGATTTCAGCTTATCATCACGCATTCACAGAAAATACTTGCTAGTCACCAGCTACTGGTACTTGGTGGAGGTATCTCCTGTATCTTAAAAGCTTTGAAATGCCTGGTGCACTGTACACCTTGCTGTTGTTATACAGTTACACTGTTATTTAGAGAAACCCAACATATAAATATGCCTAAACAGCAAGTCTGTAATTAGTGAAGTGTCTAAATTCAGATCTAAATAACTGTATTTGTTTCCGTAACTGTTTGCAAAGGATACTAGAAGCCTATTTATATGTTAATGGTTAGAACCTCTAGAGGATGATCAGCGCACGTACGGACGGTTATGAAATATTTTCTATATATATTTAACTTTTAGACAGTATGAGATTATGAAATTTATGAACATCCACCTTGTAAATCGTTAAATTATTAAAAAGCAATGTAGATGCATGTGTTCATTATATTTAGGAGCATGGTGTGAATTTATTGCAGTGGAAACAAATTAGTTGCAGAGAACATTAGTGAAAAATAACCATCGGAGCTCATAATTGGAAATGTGGCAGCCATTTTACACATTAAGGTAAGGTGCTTCTCTTGTTTGTGATCATTCAACACATGATAATTGAATAGAATTATATTGCAATGCAAACTGTGTTGGGTTGATTGGTAAAACCTCAGAGTACTTTTCAAGTACAATTGAATATCTTTGTGAAATGGGTAACAATAATTACAAACAATTCAATGCCTTGTTTCATCACGAAAAACGTATTAATTGTGCTGTAAGTGTCCACACAGAAAAAAATAGTTGATTTTAATTAATCTTGATACTTTTACTTGATATAGATAGTAAGGCAGCACAACTGGTCAGACAGGACTGTGTGTATCATGTAATTGACCTAACCTTAAATAGTTATTTAGCATTATATGAGCATTGTTGAATGTACTGTATCATACATATGGGAATAAGCCCTGTGCACAAAAAACAAGACATTTTAAGACATTGAGATGTTGTTGTAATCCGTCACTTTCCAACCTTGGGGTCGTAACCCTGCAGGTTGCCTGATATGCAGTCAGGGTTGTGAGAAAACAGGTAAAAATGAATTTCAACAGTTGTTTTGTAAATATAAATTTAAAGAAATACAAATTTTAATAAAGCCAATGGTGAGAGACTAAGATGTTCTGTCATATAAAGATTATTATCAGAAATATATCTAAACTAGAAGGGAATTATCTAGTTTTAAACAACCAGGGTCGCAAAAAAATCAGACATCAGAATTAGTCTTGAGCCAAAAAATCGTGATAAGCTGTGTTCTAATCTAAAGGATCAGGACGTCTTCTGACTAGAGTCAAGGCTTTTTTTATTATTGCAAAAAATGGGAAGTACTTTAATACAAATTCACAGCACCATGACTTCAATACAAAGATGTTACAGTGCAATGCATTCCAGTATTATAGCACGGAAAGCAGTCAATACCTCTTTTAAACAAGTTTGTCTTTTTATTTTTTTCTTATATTTTCTATTATTTGACAAAAGCTGTGTGCTGTGTTATGTGCGTGTCTTTTGCATGATTCCGTGTCTTCAGATAACTATCTTTCTCCTGTTCTTTGCTAGAATAATTTTCACTTATGTGCCCTTTGTAACTTAGGTCAAGGTCAGCAGTGTTACGTCTGCTATCAGCTGCTGACTGTACCTTTAGTTTACATTTTCAACTGATCTCTTTAGCGTTGAAGATCACATTACTGCCTCCAATTTAATCAAACAGAACAGTGTTCATTAGAAGCACCGTTTACTCAGAACAGTGCTCAGTAGAAGCACCATTTACTCAGAAGTGTTCAGTAGAAGCACCATTTACTCAGACAGAACAGGTTTGCATAGAAACACTGCTTACTCAAACAGAACAGTGTTAATTAGAAACCCTTTTTCAGCTGAAACTTGTTCTAGAATAAGAAAATTATACAATAAGAATATAGGACAGAATTTATTTTACAGGTGTAGCCTTTAAATTACCCAATGACTATCTGAAAACATACGTTAGAAACTCTTGTTAACCTGAGAAAGACTTCCAGGTCATTTCGTTAACTGTAGAGACAAAACGAAGGCACTGCTAAAGGACGGTTATGATCAGACATATTCTCCCTAGCAGTTAGGTTTGGCAGCTCAACACAATATGAAGCCAAATATAAAAGCATAAAAAAACCATACGGCGATGCACTTGTGCCCATGTCGCACTGACCTCAGCAAAACTCAGACTAAAAACTGTCTGTGAAAGAAATCTTACACTTGAGTACATTTGGACAACAAATATTTACTTATGACAGATGGCTGAGCTATAGAATTGCAGGAAATCTTTATGAAGAGGAAGACAAGAGAGACGGTGGATCAGGGCGCATTTAGAACCTGAAGTAATTTAACCGCAGACACAGATCGGAGATCAGCCGAGCGGGCGGCGTTCAGACTAATGTATTTCCTGAGCGCCCCATAGAAGAAAAACTGCGCGGACAAACGTGCTTGAGTGCAAGCAAAGCCGTACAGATACTGCGGCTTTTAAAGTAACTACAGAATTCTTCTGCCATGAAAAAAATGCAACGCGCCACGTTTTAATTATCATTCCTGCTTGTAAAATTTTTGTGTGTTCAGCATTGATCTCTGGTATGAATAAAACTCCAGGTTACAAATTCCCTAAGAGCTCGCTAATGCTGCGTTATGTTCCTTCACAAGCAGAGCAGTCCCGCTGTCTGATCTGCTTTCTTTTGCTGCACATCTATTTATGGTGAATTTATTATGCATCTATGTGTTTTCTCAAGTATACTGATTACCATATAAATTATTCCCTTTCAGGTAATGTGTGGCTGAACTCATCGTGTACATTTTCAGACAATAGTAATGCACGGGTGGATAAATACGTTAAAGAAATAAATTGCAATGCAACAAAAGAGTACAGGCTAGATGGACGTACTCACACCACCAGCTATTGCTTCTGATAAAATTAAAAGTTAAGAAGCTGTGAAACCTTGTAATGTACATGTATAAAATACAGATTGTTACTGTATGTCTGAATTAAAGTGCTGACCAAGGAACTGTGCAGAGTACTCAAAGAAGCTGATTCCGAAAGAATAGCGGAATCTCCTGTACCTGAAATGTTTATTATAGCGTATCGCATTATTTTGTTTTAGAACGAAATCTGAAATAATGAGATACCTGTCCATGTCTGTGACAATTAGTTTGCACTTAAAATTCTATTCCTGTAAAAAGATGTTATATGGGAAATGACAGATGATTTGACTAGAGAGAGTGAACCTCTTTTTGGGAGAATTTGAAATGGAAGATGTCACACGGTTTTAAACAAGATTCAACTGAAGAAGCAGAGGTGTACAATAAAGCAATGAGATTGTGTGTGAAAGCAGAGAGCAGCGGGCGGACTGAATCGCGGAAGTCCTGGTACTCCGTGACAGAAAGCACAGGCTTATCCTAACAGCCCCTTTCTCATTTCAATCAGTTTTACATAGTTCCCTTGTCTCTTTTTATTCTCCAGAAAGGGTGCTATTATTGAAGGTTTATGGAAAGTATTTTGTAATCTGTCAGAGATTAAATATATCACTACAGTTGATTTTAATGCAGAGGAATAAAAAAGCATGAAATAAATATCACAATATCATCAACACAAATCCACCTGTTGAAAGCTTATATAAGGTGTGAACAGAAAGCAGTCTGAACATTATGGCCTCAGTACATTTTAATCTCTTACAAACATGAAGGGTGATAAGCCTCCTTCCAAGAAATACGGTGTGAAGTGGTGTAGTGTTTCTTTTAATGAGCTGCCAGACAGGCTCTACACAAAGTACTCAATCCAGTTTTGCCACAGTTAGCTTGTACGATATAGCAGGTGTTAAGGGTAACAACTTATTTAAATGAAATGAGTACTGTAGTTATTCTGTATTGTGAATAATAGTGATTTTAATGAAGTTTTATTTAAAGTGTTGAAAGAGTACTTAAAATGACTCAAATACTTTTAAGGGTACTGTAGGTGGCACAGTGGCATGGTGGTTACTGCCAGCGCCTTGCACCTCCTGGCCTGGGGCTTGAGTCCTACCTTGGGTCTGTGTGTGTGGAGTTTGCATGTTCTCCCTGTGCTTGGTGGGTTTTCCCCCAAGTCCAAAGACGTGCAGGTTCATTTGATTGGTGTTTCCAAATTGCCCATTTTGTGTGTGTGTGAGAGACCTGGCAGTAGGTATAAACTGCATTCAATGACAGATGGAGCAACATGTTGGTTGAAGTACTTCAGTCGCATCTCTGGCACTGTCTCGTCACGGATGTGCCGACAAGCGGACCCTGCCGTAGCGCAGGAATAATGCCAGGAAGAAGAAATACTTTTAAGATTGCTGTTGCATTTAAACGCTGAGAAATGTGAAATTTTGCAGTTTTCAGATGGTATATTATTTATATTGTAACTTTTGTTAAAATGTTCTTTATCAGTAATATCGATTACACTGTACATTATTATGTTCTTTTGCATTATTATCTTGTAACTGTCAATCCTGCCATTTTGTGAAGAACAAGCTTACAACATTTAGCTCAGTAACACTGTGACCTCACTGATAAGTATAAAAACCATCTGGAAGTGTCTTAATCATCAGCTGCTGATCTGTGTAGTTTGGCTGCTCCTCTGGTAACGGTGGAAGTGAAGACCGTTTACTGTGTTATATCATTTATGTCACGTACTTCCAGCAGCACCTGGTTCTGGTCCTTGTTGTGCCGGTCAGCAGGACCGGTGCCAGCCAGGCAGCAGAGCAACACACTTCCAGACAACCTGAACTGGTGTGTAGGAGTGGCCACTGCGCGCTCAACGTACTGATTAGTTAAGACCCCCCCCATGCACTTTAGGCCAAAAACGAGTACTTTGTCCCAGGAGATCTGATCCTATTTTTTGTTTTTAAGCAGGATCTCAGTCACAAAGCACCCAGGCTCCAGCAGGGTGCCTGACTGGCTCCACTTACCTGTCCCAATGGGATCTTTTGTTTAACCATTGGCTTTCAGTACTGTTAGCCCAGAGCTCCCAGTCTACAGGTCCATGACAAAGCCTGGTTTGGTTGCTGGGATTTAAAATTTTCTCAAAGTGTTTATGTATGGAGGCTAAATTTGCCAACTGACACTTCTTTTTACAAAACATATTTAATGAAAAAAAAAAAATAGTGTATGAGTTTTAGATGATGTGAAAGTCAGTCTGTGACAATACGGGTAGCAGTATTGTTCAAGTTTATTGGCAATTAAACAAATTAACATTAACATTTGCATCATCTTTCTCCACTTGCTTACAGACATGACTGTTAGGTTCAATTAGGCATTTCACAAAGCAAAACAGGCAAAGAAGTAAATGTGCTTTTTACAAACTAACCTTAACAGTTTTTTTGCATAAATTAATGACACTGAATAGTTTGAATATGTTTATGGTAACGCACATTGAATTTGTTTAATTGGATACTTAGTAAAACTCTAACATTTTACATCAGTTATTCTGTGTCACTTTTTAAGCTGTCTACATTTGTCTCTTTGTGATAGCAGCATCTAAGAAAAGGACAAATGTCCTCCTTCGCACCTCTCCTGCTTCCAGCAAAGGCTCTATTTGCCCCTGTAAGGTTGCGTATCTCCCTCACAGTTGTTACCTGTAATATCACTGCTGGATAGTCATTACAACATGTCACTATAGTCCCCCTCCAATTTTCTTGTGAGTCAACTTCCGTGTGGAAGCGGTTAATAAGATCCAGCTGTGATCACCTCTGTCCCCAGCCTCCTCCCAGTCCCTAGTGCTGCTCTCAGACCCTCCAAGCCCGAACACCCCACCCCACCCCCACTGCGCTTCCATGCACACAAGTGCCTTTTGTGATCATTTTGAAAACCCTTACAATGTGTCACCATGGATCTACTTCGCCTTTAATATTTCACCAAAATGCCAGTAGACCCTCCAGTGGAACCCGTGACAGAAGGGTGTGTTTCCTTAACTTTTTTCACTTATTGCTGCATCAAATGCACAGTCAGAATGCAGCACAGATCAGGTAACAAATATACATTTATAATTAACAAAATTAGGTACTTGTGATTCCGCATACAAATGCGTCAACCTGAGACATGAAACAGGTAACTTCTTAATGGTAACAAAACAACATTGTTGATGGATTGCTAAAAATAAACTGCATATTATATTGGTACGATGTATCCCAAATCCTCCACTTAGATCTCAGAATGCCACTCTCCTTCTCATTCTGCATGTAAATTTGTGCTGTTGTGTGTAAGGCATGTAGTTATATGGCCCCAAGGTTATGGAACAGTCTGTCTCCTATAGTACTTTAAGTCTGAGTCTTCAAAACCCAACTGAAGACCTATTTCTATAGTCAAGCCTATCCACACCGCACACTATAGTTCACTGTAATTGACACTGCTGGTGCTGCTGTATGTGTTTGCACCCTGGTGTTCTGTGACTGACAGTATCAGTCTTTACTTAAGTACTAACCAGTCCTTATCGTTCTGTTCCCCGCATGTGCGGTTGATGACCAACCTGGGCTCCACCTGAGTGGGACGCTGTGTTAGAGCTGCTGACCCCAGTGTAACATTGTAGATGTGGCCTTCACGCAAGGGGTCCTGTCAGCCTACAGAGATGTGCACCTAGACCTGGGGCACAGATGGACCTCTTATTTATGTACAGTCTAACAGTTCTGTCAGTTTGTCATGTCTAATGTTACCGTGCCCGTGAGCTTGGCTAAACAGTCAACCTTGGTTCCCCCAGATATTTTTTCCCCACACTGTGGGGCTTTTGGTTTCTGTCCTCCATTGTTACCTTGCCTTAACTTCAGCTGTGTGCTCTTCTGCATAGATAAGCTTGTAAAATGCTTTGGAGTAATTCTGCTGTGAAAGGTGCATTGTAAAAACTAAACTGAATTGAATTAAATTGAATCTAATTAAACTGAACAGTATGAATTAATTTCATATTTCATATCACATGATCCACTAATTTATACAATTAAATATAAATAACCAGCTATGAATAAAGTTATCAAAACAAAGTAACAGCTTACTTAAAATAATGTGTTTGTTATAAAGGTCATACTAACCTTGTTGACTAACACCTTTAAGTATTATTGGTGGTTTTAATGGCAGAATAGTGCTGCAGGTGTATTAACACAGACAACAAAGAGGACCTGTTTCCCCTTTGTGAAAATATTGGTATCATTTCAGTTCCCAGAAGATACCAAAGGTGTCATATGACACAGCTTCAATATAACAAGCTGAAAGAAGGGATTTTGGTGAGAAAAAACATGCAAAGTGTAAGAATGAAGAGACAGGGAACCAAACCAAGATATTCACTCAGTCAGACACTGGTAAGGCAAACGTGAAGGTGGTGTTCAGAGGCACATATGGAATCTGCTTGTGTTATGCACAAATACACAAACGCTGTTTTCAGAAACTTGCATCTGTTGTGTTTTTTTTTTAATTACTGAACCAAAGATGACTTTGTCTTTTTCATTTTGGTGATGCAAATGTACACTTCAAAGAACATGTACCTAAATGGTCTGTTGGCCTGGTCACGTATGCCTGTCTATGGTATAGTACCCAGTACACCCTGCTGGGATGCAGCACTTGAAGTTCTTGCATGTCATTGGACATGTAGTAGTGTTGGATGTGAATGGCCACAGACTGCAGACTGCGTACTTTAGCTCCGTAAAGCAGGGGGCTTTATGAGAGGAGCAGCGCCGAGCTACACACTTCGGTGTGCGCTCCCTCCAGACCTGTCGCTCTCCGCTTCACTTCCCACCTTTTCTGGTGTGTCTGGTATGGGGGAGGGGTGCAGACGGCGGGGGGGGTGGGGTAGTCATGATGAGGTAATGTACAAGGGAGAGGCGCTGCAACCCACCAGAGACCTGAGAGATGAAGGAAGCGTGGCGAAATTAGCGCTTTAGGGATTCTGTGGCATAGTCTGACAACTGCTACAACTAGGGGGGCAAAGCCTCAAGTGACAAGACCCTAACAGCATAAACTGTGATGATTACTTATAAAAAGTAGAGATGATGATGATTATTATTATTATTATTATTATTATTATTATGAGGATGACGAGGATAACGATGATGATAATTATTATTACTATTATTACTGCATATTCCTTGTGGTGTTGTGGGAGGCCTGGAGCTCATACAGGGCAAGGGCACAAGGTAGAATACACGGTGGACAGGACACCAGTCCATCACAGGGCACAATCACACACACACAGTCACACTACCAATCACACACTACAAGCAATCACTATGTTTCTTTATGTACAGAAATATGCAACTGAATACAGATTGAATACGATGTATCTGGTATTTGTAATGCAGGGAGATGCAGTAAATATGCTTCGCTGGTCCCAAGTCAAAGACACAGGAGAGAGTTTTATATCAGAGGGACCATATAAAGGGGAAGGGTGCACAGCTGTACAATGGGACAAAAACATATATAAAACGAAGCCTGAAATATTGTGGAGCCCCCACCCCCCAGGTCCTACTCCTGTCCCAAGCTGCAAAGTGACATAGGAAGGGCTACATTTCATCTTCCATCATCTATAACGGCAATGTGATCAGATAAACTGTGAGCATCGAGAATCTGTTTTCCACATTTACAAACGTTTGTTCAAACTGCATGTGTGGTCCCTCATACAGCAGCCTTACCACACAGTCAGGTTCTCCTGTGCGGAGGAACATACCATCACCTTCATTTAACCACTTTGTTCAACACTGCCACATATTTTGTGCTATCTAGCTACATTAAGAATAAACAGAATGGCCACGTTACAGCTCTGGTACTAACACATAATCTGTCTTTAGCAAACACTGTGTGCTATGCATGTGAAAATAACAGTTTCTGGGGATGCATTCTATATGAACTTCACAAAGTTCTGGGATACTTCACCAGTTCACAATAATGACCTCACTGAGATGTTTATTTAGTCTGCCCTTTTGCAGATACAGGGATCTACATTTTCAGAGGAATCATCTGTTCACAACACAGGCAATGTTTATGGGAACGGATTCTGTTGAAACAGTTTCCTTATACAAAGAGAAAAACTACAGTATAAAACAGGCAAAATTACTCCACAGTACAAGTGAAAATATTTAATGTAGTTAACAGTTGGTTTCCTTTTTGGGAAAAGAGTTGGGAATCACACTGCATTTGAAATTAAGGCTATGATTAATTGTTATTTATAAACAAGTTAGTGTTTACACACCTCGAACACACACAAACACACAGAAATAACACGCAGCCCCTTTAACAAGGTTGTTATAAAATCGCCAAAATGAATCTGCGTGTAATTTCAAAACAGATTAGCTGTAACAAATTTGGCGCTGTTAAATTTATTTATTTGTTTGTTTGTTTGTTTTTGCTAATGTCTCATATTATCTAACAGAGAGAAGAATAAAAATTAATGACAGATCAAATCTGTCATTCAAACGATCTGAAAAATGTTTAAAATTCATTATAATCTCACCGTAGCACATTAACATTCCGCTACAATTACACGGAGTGTTATAATTCTTTTATTTGATGTGTATGAAGATATTAATTTAAGAAGTAAACTACAGGCTGATATGTTATACGTGCACTTAATGATTATTGTTTTATATTATTTTGAATGTATTACATATAATTACGGATGCGAAATCCTTTTAAATGCGTAGAGTAGAAATCTTCAAAACACCCATCCTCAAAAGACCCTGCCAGGTACCTGCGGTGGGGAAGACGAATAAAATAAAATAAAATAAAATCATGGAGCGTAGCAGGACAATGCGATACCCTTGCATTCAGTTAATCCAGAAGTAAATTTGATCAATGATTTCGCTTTGTATAGGCACCGCTGTTTCTGAAAGGCGTCACCCCGTTCATTTACAAACCGGTCTTTAGGGATGGGGATGAGGATGAGGATGGGGTGAAGTCTCTTCCGTCAATTTCTAATCTGAAACACAAACGTATGGGGAAACAATGGGTTTAAGTGATACTATTTCAGTATTAAGTAGTGGTAATATTGTAAGTGACTTGTGCACAATTCTCATGATATAAAGCAAATGAATCCCTTTTCGTCCCCCGGTCCTCACTTCACCCGACGCTGGCGCACCTGTGAGCTGCCGTTAAGGACGGTCTCCGCTTTATTTATTTATTTATTTAGCTGCTCATTAGCGCTCTAATCTAGCTGGCTGGTAGCGAAGGGTACGCGAGATAACCTTAAGAGCTCATTTGCGGGGATGTTTATCTGCGACACAGCGTAGGGGAATGTCAGGAACTACGGGTTGTTAGCAGTGGGTAAACCGGGTGTGCGCTTGCATGATTTATGCAGTGAAGAGAAGAAGGCGCGACCTTCCCAGACTGAACCCGCAGCCTCCCCATACACACTCACCGTCAGCAGGAGCACTACAGAAACCCACACATTTCAAACTAACGGACAGCTGCTGCAAACTCAATATATAGAAAACAGCCTGGCTTTTTATTAAATGCATATAAATAAAAGCATTAAGTATTTGCAGTGATATGATTATTTACGTTTTGTCGAAGTGCAGGCAGCACATAGCTGCAGGATAGTTTTTGCTAGTGTCTGTGCTTGTTTTGCTACTGGGTTTTCATGAGGGTTGCACAATAGTTGTTTGTTGCCATGGAAACCAAGGCAAAGGGATTTTTTTTTTTCTTACCCCCCCAAAGCCGATCAGGGATAGGCTTGTTTTCTTTTCAGGGTTGTCTGTGCTTTTTTTCTTCCTCTGTGGCTCATGGCAGCTGGAAGAACCTAAATCGCAGTAATTCTAAATCTACGATAGCTTTGTAGACAAAAACAGTGGTCCAGTGTTATGTCAAAATTGTGATCAATAACCTTTACAAGTTATAGTTTCCAGTGGATAAACAGAAAAAAATACATTACCTTTTACATAATGTACTTTTGCACAAAGAACTTTACAAGTTAAAACTTTGAGCACAACTGCTTAGAACCAGGTTTCCCATGCCAGGTTTGAAAGTGAATGACTGTATAACTAACAGGGGTAGCAGGTTGGCTATATGAACAATAACTTCACTTTGAAGGTCAACGACAAAGGTAGGATTAGTTCCCTGAGTGAAGAACTTTAATCTTTAACTCAGCAGGTTGATCCCCTTGTCTGACATACGTGGGTGGCGATGACACAGGTTTGAAATTTGCCAGCCTCCACAGTCCATTACATCGGTGTCAGAGGTGGGATAAAATGTTGTGTGCTGAGATTTGATAAAGTAGAAGTGGAGTTTACAAAGGGGGTAGTGTAGTGTCTGCTAAAAATAGTAGGCTGTGAGCTGCAAGGATGGTGATGTCACCCTTGGGGTCAAAGACCAAAGTTCAACTAGTCATCCATGTAGAGGATTGGGGCTTTTAGCACAGTGGACTAATCATGTTGCCTGGTGTGTCATGCAGGTAGTAAAGACCCAGGTTTTAATCCGTCTGCCTCCCTACATCTGTTACAGTATTACAACCTTATTATCATGCCAGCCATAACGCTTGCATCTGTATAATCTCATGTGTCCCTGATCATATCCAGCACCAATAATGACAAATATTGAATAGCCACAGGGTTAATTGTGTGAATGATTTTGCATTTCCATTTACTATCTAAAATCAATGTGGTATTTGATTGTAAGGGATCTTTAACCTCTGTCAAAACAGAAAACTAAATATTTAGTTGCATCTGAATGATTGTGGTTGAAACCCTGTACTTGAGTTCAAAATGCCACGACTCAAGCACAAGGATTGAGGAATTGATCTGTATTTTCAGTCCTACCATACCCACAAATGGCTGGCTGCACTAACGCTACCGCAGCTTTGAACATGTCAAATATCCAGCTGAAATATTGCTGGCTACCTGCCAAACTACTTAATGCAGTGGAGACTTTCTTTTAAATGTATATGACTTCAGCTATTCAGCTATTTTTTGAACAACTGTAGACCATCCGCATGGCTAACTGATGCTTGTGTAGTTGTGTAAATGAATATTGGTCTGAATTAATAAGAAATCCACAAATGATTCAGTGTGCATTATTTGATCTATTGGAGGCATAAATGAAGGTGCAAAAACAAGGATTCAAACGAGGATTTCCAGCAATCTCAGCATTGAATGACACTGGCAAGACCTGCATGTACAACCTCAAGTTCAAACACATAAATGTGTAAGACTTCATTTCCTCTAAACATTAGTGCTCTCCAGATTTTGCCCCAATGATCCCAGTCTTCCATCATGCTTCAGAAAACCTTGGCTAGAACTGGACTGAAGCATCCCTGCGACTCCCTTTGCAGGCTGCGTTTCGTGTTCGCAATGTACATCACATTTAGCACCACCTTCCGCAGCTCCCGTTCCACTCTCGGCAGTGAACGCGTCCCACATGCACAGCTCGTGATGACAAGTGTCTGGATCAGAATGTTAAGAATCATGGCACTTCCCTCACTCTCTTTCTCATGTGCGCAGACACACACACACACACACACACACACACACACGCACGCACACACAACGGATGAATTTAACGGTTCACAGTTCACTATAATTTCATGCTATGATTGTACGGGGAAAAAGTCACATATGCACAGAGAGATTAGATGTTCTGCAGACAGAAACCACCGGGCCTTGTGTTGAACCAACCACCCTGCAAGGGGGAGGCACTGGCACAATCACGGCGGCACTTCTCCACACTTAGTACATGTAATGAACAGAGGTACTGCAGCCAGGCGTCTCATCTTGAGTGCATGGGAAATTATTCAGAGAACAAAGTGAGACACATACAATGTTTGAGAACACCATACAAAAACATGATTATTAATTTACAATAAATGTTCCAGTAAAAGCATCCAGCCATCCATCATCTCAACCGCTTATTCCTGGTGAGGGTCACAGGGAAACCTGGAGCCCATCCCAGAGCACATAGGATGTAGGGCAGGGGACACCCAGGGCGGGGCGCCAACCCACCACAGGGCACACACACACTACGGGCAATTTGGACACACCAATCAACCTAACCTGCATGTCTTTGGACTATGGGAGGAAACCGGAACACCCGGAGAAAACCCACCAAGCACAGGGAGAACATGCAAACTCCACACACACACAGACACAGACCCAAGGTGGGAATCGAATCCCAGGCCTGGAGGTGCACAGCGACAGTGCTAACCACCACGCCGCCCCAGTAAAAACAGGTAATGTTTATTTCACCATTGGTGCACTTTACACATTAAATAGCAGTACTGAAAAGTACATTCAGACAAGTGGTGCAGTTAGACTTTTGGCATGGCCCAAACCTAAGATTGGCCTCAGGAAACATCTGAAACCAAAGCACGTTCACAAATGTGTCATGGCGGAAATGTTTCTTCCCGAGAACCGTGTGCTTCTGTGGCTAACAAGAAATGCTCTGAGCCTTCAGAGAAGAAGTGAGCACTGTGTTAGGGCCACAGAGTAAGGCACCGCTCTACACCTGTTCACCAGTACTGCATATGAATGTTAGAACGGCAAGGACTTCTGAAAATGTGGGCAAGCGAGACCACTGCAAAGGCCCATCTCACCACAGGGAAAAGTAGAATGAAACGAAGCTCTGAGGAAGGACACGTCATTGAATGGTACATGAGTCTGATACAACAGGAGGAAAGAACTTCTCAAATTGGAGTATTTCACAAATATGAACATGCAGGAGAGGTGTTAGTGTTCTTGCATAAATACATACCTTTGGCCAGTAATTAAAATACAGCTGATTAATACTGAAAAAACTGCATAAATCAGGGTAAAGTTCTAATGGTATAGGGTTATTTACATTAAATATATCATACTGTAATAACCTTGGAAAGACTAAGGTTTAGTTATATCAGTTTTAGGTGCGGAGGGGACTGGATTTATAAAATTTGTTTGAAGATGGCAATGAAACACCCTGGGAAAATTAGCACTATATAGATGTTGATTAGACAAACACATGCAATTTTTGCATCATCTTGGTGTTTTGTGCACGAAGAAGGATAATTATTAAAAGCTTTTGTATTAATCCATTTTGTAAACAAACTGAAAAACTGCAACTCATAGACTTGTGAAACACTGCCTGACAGCTATAAAACAAAACCTGCAGAAAACTCAATTAAAACTGCAAGGATAACAAGTATATATCCACAGAATTGCATAAAGAAAAAATAACATAAAGAAGCAATTAATTAGTTTCAAAGTTGATTGAGTTACAACACACAGTTCCTCTAAGAATATAATTGTGAAAAAGTGTGGGTGGGGTGACACCTAAATTTTTTTTCAAATGGGAGAGAACATAACCCCGCTATCATCAATGGTTCCTGTGCCCATATGTAGAAGGTATGATGATGAGGATGTTTGCTCTTGCTGGTCTGTGGTGAAGAGATGGTATGATACTGGTGTTTTGCCCAGTAGGAGAGTGGGTTCTCAACACGCTCTCCCAGCCTACATAGAGCCACCGTCCATGCCCTCCTGGCACACTTCATCACCCCCTCCTCCCCTGGCACACGTTGCTGTTGGGCAGAGACGCCAAGGCAGACATGTCCCTCACTAATTCATCCCCAAAGGCCACCTGCTAACACCTGCCAGAGGTGGAGTGCTGCTCAAGATACCTAAATCTGCCACTTGGAGTGTTTACAATCACATGTTCTACAGATTCTCTGAAGATGCATCAAGGCACATCAAGATGGCCTGGTTATGAACATCTTACCCATTCTAATAATATTGTTCTGATGAAACTGTTTTCTGTCATCTATTAAAAAGTAAAATGTTATATTTGTGAATCATACCTGTAAAACAAAACAAACTCATTATCAAAAAACAATAGTATAAACAATAGTTTAGGACTTGTAAGTTTCCTTGTTCTAAAAGAAAAAAGTCTTGAAATGATATGAGGTTTGTTGATATCATTTTTTGCCCTTCTTGCATGCTTGGAAATAAACTATTGTTAGAAAGTAAGAAAATTTATGCTTGCTATCAACTTTTCTACATTATTAATACCATTATAAATATTTAAATACTGCAAACTGAGGCTTTGTGTGTAATTTCTCTTGGCCCAAATTGGCCATGTGGACTGTGTTGTATTTTAATATATGCAAATAAAAGTTGAATATTAATCTTTATTTAAAGTGATGGACACTAAACAGGTGTTTTGGTTCCAGTTCAGCCACAGCTCACCATTATTGGTTCGCAAAAGATAAACAAAAGCAGGGAGTTTACCTTTCAACATACATAATAGGGTTCACTGGTCAAAGTGCTGTTTCTTTAGTTATGCGCATTTTTGTAAAAGAGAGAACAGAGGAGTGTTTATTTTAAGGCACCCCACAGAGCCCGTTGTGTGACACTGAAGGACATTTACACACATCCAACCGGAATCTGTAAGCCAGGCACATGGATATTGAAGGAATAGAGTAACATGAGAACATCTTCCCCAAGGAAGGCTTAGGCAATTTACTGCAAATGAATGCAGAGCCAAACAGCACAAAGCTGCAGGCAACATACGAGTTTTCGCCAGAGCTGCCCCAGACAGGCATTTTAACAAGCTTTTTAAATAAGAATTTGAACAATGCCTTTGCCAAGTCATCTGTGTGTGTGTGTGTGTGTGTGTGTGTGTGTGTGTGTGTGTATAAATGCACAAACTGTGAAACTGAGCTAGTGCTGTGTCATGAATGATAGATTTCCATTAAATTGTAACATCATTAGGTACATGTGTTTTAAAATTTTTAAATACACTTCTGAGGGAAACAATTTATAGAAGCAAATGTGCACGGTGTAGATGTGTGGTTTTTGACTAACAGCAATTTGTTGCCAACAGAAAAGCAGCTGTATAAGGACAGGACCCAGGTGAGTGATTTCCTGGGAGTCTTATGCAATTTACATTTACAAGCTGCATACCTGGGTTAGAGTAACCTGGAGCCTAACACAGATAAACACTGGAGGAGAACCGACCCAAAGCAGGGCACATGTGGACTAAGTACAATGTAGAGTCACAAGAGAGAAACGTCTCTTCAAGGAGCACCTCAGAACTTAAAACCTCTCCTTTATCATTTATGCTTCCTTTTCCTCCATTGTTGCAAGGCTGTTTGTTTGTACATGTTTTTGTAGTTTATACATTTTATATGTTTATGCTTTTCCTTTACTTGTATGACTTTGAGACAATTGCTTGACTTAATCGTTTGCACTTTGATTACAGGACAGCACTTACTGTTAGTTAGATTCTCTGATACTGTTTGACCTCGTCCGTGACATGAATGTGTACTCTTATTCATTTTAATGTAAATGCTTCTCTTTAATAGCATGTCTTTAAGAGGAAACCAGGGCACCTAAAGAAAATCTAAGGAGGTGTGCAGAGGCAAGACATGGAAGCTTTAAAACCACAGGACTCAAAGTCAGGTTTGAACCCGCAGCCATGGTAGTTTGATGCAATGACTTATGAGCCACTGTCCACATTAGCTTGCCCCTTCTGTTCAGTAACACTGTCAGCAGACACACCCGGATTAGTTACAGTCTAGCACAGCCACAGGGGTGACTTGTTGCTTGCACCATTTCATTTCTGTTTAATTTTTGTGATACCAGCTGGGGACCGCACGCCAGCGTACTGTCGTTCCCATGGGCATCTTCTGAGAAGCAGGCGTGTTCCATGCATGAATCCCAAAGGAGCTTTGCAGACAGTAACACCGAGATGCCACGTCACGGCATGTTAATGCTAGCTAACCTCCAGTAACACTGCCTGACCCGCTACTAACATTAAGAAGCAGAGAACCCTTGAAGGTGTTATGCACAATACCATTGGAGCAACTCTGTGTTGTTCTTATTGTTAGGGCTTCACAGGGAACATTATGAACCTAATTCTTCACAGTGCTCACATAAGCCTACCTTACTTCTTTACAAAGAGAGAGCAAAGTATTCACAATGACTTTTGCCTAAGCAAAACAGTAACAAAAACTGCTTTTAGCAAAAATAGCTTGTTCATTGTGTTTGTGTTAGGAGACTCTGCAATGCCATGCGAGTCTGGAACAGAACTGCACAATTTGCCACAAAGCTATTGTCATCAGCTGAGAAATAAACGCTCAATTCAGAGCAAAAGTGGTCTTGCAAAACACCACCAAAAACTAAACAGCAAGGAACAATTAAACATCCATTTAAAATCTTAGTGCCTCAACTATATATTGTGGTGCATGAGTGTTATCATTTTTTATACTTCATTTGTGCAATAAAACCAAGCATTATGTTTCAGGGCTATTGTAATAACATTGCTTGTGATTTGAAATATTAAAATAGCTATTATCATAAGTGGTATTTATATCACCAGACAATTTTATCTTACATATATAGGCATTTGCATACTTAAATATAAATGTAAATATTATGTTTACATAATATTTCATATTACTGACATAATTTTTTTAGTCCGATGAGTGTTTTATTTTCTTATTTATTGAAAACTTTGAGTAATTTAATAGTTACATATGAAGATGCCAGCACACAGCAGCTACTGTTATTAATGTCAAAACAACAATTATGTTACATCAATACCCAATATCGTCCATTATTTTTTGTTTAATTTGTATCATTTGTTATGCGGCCCGTTGCTTTGCCACCGTGGGTTATTTACAGCCTTCTCCACTGAAGTCTCTGTGTCAAAGCTAAGGAAGAAAAAAAAACCAGGAGGCAGAAACGGAAAGGTTAAAAATGCTAAACTCATCACTGGTGAAGGGACTGAAAATACCTCCTATTCTTTCAGTCAAGGCAATCAGAATTCAGGTGACAGATTACAGATACCCGGCATTAAAAGAAATGAAGAAGACTGAAAGGCTAGGCTATCTTAATCCCCCTGGAAGGGCCGTCTATCCATCAAAGGAGGAGCATGTAAATCCTGCAGGGAAATTACTAGGATGAAGGAACATTATAAGTGGCACATTTTAATATCTTTCTAAGATGGCACAAGAAGCCTAAAAATCAGTAAGTTTACCAATAACCTTCTTTTTCTCAAACTGAACTCTCTGCAGTTCATTTATATGATGTTTATGGTAGTTAGTTTATCCTAATATGCCAAGGTTATAAAGTGTTTCTGAAAATTTGTGGCTCCCCTCTGGATCTAAAATGTACAAAGGGTCGGCCTTCAGGTGAGTGTAGTTTTTTTATGTGTATAAAAATTTGTTCCTGAAATTGTGCGTTTTAGATGCTACATGAACCATGCTGAAGTCACCTTCTTAAAACACCTCAGATATTCACCCACATTTGACCTACTCTTTTCCAGTACATGGTGAATGAAAGGGCGGCACGATGGCGTGGTGGTTAGCACTGTCGCCGTGCACCTCCAGGCCTGGGGCTCAATTCCCGCCTTGGGTCTGTGTGCGTGGAGTTTGCATGTTCTCCCTGTGTTTGGTGGGTTTTCTCTGGGTGCTCCGGTTTCCTCCCACAGTCCGAAGATATGCAGGTTAGGTTGATTGGTGTGTCCAAATTGCCCAGTGTGTGCGCACGCATGCCCTGTGGTGGGTTGGTGCCCTATGTGCTCTGGGATGGGCTCCAGGTTTCCCTGTGACCCTCACCAGGAATAAGTGGTTAAGATGGATGGTAAATGGAAAAACTCCTAACCTACACTACTAGTGATATGATGATGATGAAGAAGCTATGGTGATGTGGCCTGGTGGAACATCAGGCTGGGATGCAGAAGTCTCCTGGTTTGAATCCCAGCCCAACCAAAAGGTGTGTCCTTCAGCAACCTATTCAACATTAGCTCCCCAGGTGCTGCATGTGGCTGGCTGCCTACTGATCCCCTCAGGGGGAGGGGTTAAACACAGTCAGCCAATATCCCTGTGAAATGCTGTAAGTTTGTTTGGATAAAAGCATTTTGTCAATGTAAGTACTCCAATCAGACTGCCTGTACTGAAACAAATTTTAATTTAAATCAAATGAAACTTTCCATAGGAAATGCTGGGTCAAAACAGCTAACTGTTCATGTAAACCAAATACACAATTTAGCAGTTCAGAAGACAAGTGTTTCTGTTATAAAGACACTTCCTGCTGCTGACAGTATTCAACAAAGTAGTAGGTTAGAAAAAAAATTTTTCATGCATTATCCAAAAGTTCATAAACAACCTGGAACACTGAGTTCTTTAGGTCCTTCTCCAACAAGCTGTGGAACAATGTAGAACATAACATTGTACAGACCTGAATCCACAACCCTATTCATCCACCAGACTGAAACGGCTTCTTTTTGACCTTACGTAATAACATGCCATTTATAACATTATTCACTTGATCAAAAGAACAGTGAAACAATGAAGAACATGTGGCACAGAACTCACCATTATCAGTGTGTGCATGCAGCAAGTGCATATCGCAGTGTGATTAAGTTGCACTTTCAAAAAGTGTGCCTTGGAATTGGTAAGGTGTCTCTTTACAATGAAAAGCAGTAGCGGTGGTGTTGACCAGGAGATCAAACGCCCTGGCGCTATGCATGGACATCACTGTGATATAAACATGCACAAACACTGTCTTTCAGGGCCAAATTAGAAGTGATGACGCAATAACCGCAGGACTTACCTGCTCCTTTGGCAACACAAACACAGTGGACCACGTTCAAAGCTTTCAAAATATACTATATTTTCATATTTCAAACATAATTCATTCAGCATCTGCACTTAGTTCAAAGGGAACGCCATAGGCAACAACATCTGTGTTAATTTATCAAATTGATTTACCAGTCGAGAGACATTTAAACAAACGTGTTTTTGTTTTTTCATCAAGTTTAATAGGGAAAAAAATATTATCAGCTGACCATTGTCACAGTTGTCCCTGGTTTCCTCATTGACTGGTCAAGCCTCCTCATTTATTAATTTGTCTCTGTCTAGTGTTTAAGCCTGTCCATTGTTTTCTGTTTGTCTCTTTATTAGGTTTGTTGTTTCACTTGTGTGGCGTGAAATGTTGCGTTTACTTACTGTGTATGATGTGTGTTTGTAGCCATATCCTGTGGTTCATTTGTACTCAGTGTTGCTTTATGGTTTTTCCTTCCTGTTCCTATTCCCAGCTGTCTGTCTTAAGCCCTTTGTGTTGTCATGCATGGTGCTATTGTTTGAATTTTGTTTCAGTGTCTCTGCAATTAGACCTTCTCTGACTTGGTGTTCTGGTCGATCATGACAACAATGCTAAAATGTTTTCAGATGTACTTCAAAATACTGATGTTTAAAACGTTTGAGAAGACTCATTGCAAAGATGATAGTGTGGTTTCACACATTTGTTTAGTGTGAGCTGTGCAGATGGTGAAAATAGAAGCTTCAGTGTGAGTTTCACCATTTAAATTTCAGAAAAATACTAATTAATCAAAAACTGGAAGTCAATAACCTGCTAACCTTTCAGACACTGAGAAGTGGTAGATGTTTTTTTTTTTTTACCATCAGAAGTCATTTTAAGGCCAGAGGTCTCAGCTCCCTGCACTCACTTCAGTTTTTTGTGCCAAATGTGCTGTTATTTAATTAGTCTTGATTGAGCTTTTGAATTACATTACCCAATTCAGATCACTCTGCATTGCCACTACTCACTTTAAAAACCAAATTTGTGAAAGCTAAATAATTATACAGTCTGAAAGGACAAGAAAATATGAGGCCATGTTATCTACTTCACCCTTCCACAAATAATACGTTGTGAAGGGTTCATAAAGTATTAATTACCTAATCATTGTTATCCGTATAACAAATTGGCAATCAAATAACTGGTTAGCCAATTATCTTAGGTATCCTATTAAATTATTTAGTTAAAATCATCCAAATACAATCTGTGAGCTGTACCACAGGTAAAATTCTGTTTACCAGGAGCAGAATTTGAAGTAATTTTGTATATCACACTTAATTTTTAGAAAAGCAACCAATGAACTTTGAGAAGAAGGAAAACTAAAAAGAACATTATGTAAGTAAACATAAGACAGGAGTGGGCACTTCAGGTCCAGTTTATAACAGTCTCTACTTTCGAAAAAGGTTTCATGCTTCCACAAAGTAGCTCAAACCAAACGGCAGACACTGCATGTGCACAGACCAGGAGTCCAGGAATGTAACGCTGAGGTGACAATTCAGCAGTAACACCTCAGCAAGAAAAGTGCACAGCTTTGGTCTATGCACTTTGCTGCTCTCTTACAGAAATGTCAGTGATGCCAGAGCAGCACTGGAAGATAGGCATGACAAGCACTGAGAACCAGTGACTCCTACCACCGGTGGGGGTTACAAGCGTAGGCTGTATTAGCAAACGTGAACACTAAAGGACCATTCTAGCATTATTTCAAGAGTAGTTTGGTTTAATTATGGAGAACTGTCACAGCCAGTATGAGCCCATTTCTATAAACAACTGAAAACACGATACCGGACTTACAGGTAAAGGAAGCAAAAAAAATGCTAACGCAGTGCAAAAGGACAAAAATCTGAAGGGACTCATGGCCTAGTTTGCCATTCCTTCAGGGGGTGGTGTTCTGTGGAAGTGTTTCACAAAGCGAACACCGTACCCAGAGACGACCGTAGAAATATTAATAAATACACTAAAGTACACAGGCAAAAAATAATTGCACCAGAAAAGCAAACCAGAGCTATTTAAGCGACCAGTCATAAAAAGAGGTGGATTGTCTCCAATATTTTGCATGAGAGCTTAAGGATGAATGGCTACGCAGTAAGACAAGTGTGACAGAGAACGCAATAACTGCAGCATCCAAAAGGTGTGAAATTAAACGGATGGAAAACTAACAAGCGTTTCACTTGTTTTCTTAGTTTATTTATCTTATAAGTTGCTCATTAGAAACAATAGAGAAAAAAAATGATGTCATTTACGATTTGGTGATTAATAATGCAGTCTGTTCCATTATTAGATTTTGTATGAGATATTGCTGGTTTAAATTACGTGCCTGCTTAATCCCTAAATAGATCACCAAATCGGGTACAAGAGTCGGCCTAGCCACATTACAGTCAGGTCAGTGCATCTTGATTTATGTCAGCTACCAAAACAAACAAACGAATGTCATTTGCCTCAAACACACTAAACAAATTGTTACTTCAGAGATCCAATTACTGTCTCAACAGTCCAAGGCAGGTTCAAAGGGTGAAGCTGCTGGAGTCAAAGGTACAGTAAGTTGCAGTTGAGACGACAGTGGTATTTTTGTGCAGACCAACTCGTGTCGAATGCTGGATTTTATTCTACACTGGCACTATAGGAAGTCACATTGGTTGTTTTTGTATTTTACGCAACAACTATTGCGTTGTGGGATGAGAAACCAGAGAAGGTAGCATAACACAACATGCAGTCTATCACGGTTAAGACTCCTGTGGCCTGCATCTCATTATGTACTCATGAACCTTGAATGTTTTTAGTGTGTGAGTGTGTGTCGATTGTTTAATGGTGACGGAAAAGGGTGGGGGAGAGGGGGGTCTGCACGAACTCCAACTCGTGCTGTTACCTGCACAGCATTACTGGACAAGCAGGGCAGGACGCTGCACTAAAGGCCAGAGTCTCCAGCCTGAGGAACTGATTGAACTGTCGTCCTGACTTCAGGGGGTGCTGTAGTGGACTCAACCTCAGCAGTCTCCCCATGCATGTTTCCTCTAGATGCTCTCATTTCATCTTTTAGTCCACAACTATGCAGCTCATGTGATTGTAAATTACCCCTAGTGTTTGGTTAAATTACTTGTGTTGGGCAGAATGTGTTGGACATCCTGTCTGGAGAGGTCCCTCGATTAGCCTCCAGGCATCATCAGTACAATAATTCTACAAAACCTACTGAACACTGTCTTATTTGCGTATTCCTATAAAGCACACTCATTACAATAAGTAAACTGAGTATGTTTAATCACCTTTACATTGTTGAGATAAATAAGATTGCTCAAATATACACTCACTTCATCACCTCCTCCAATTAAGGGTCACGGGAGGCCTGGAGTCCATCCCAGGAAGCACAGGGAAGGGGACACCCTGGACAAGGTGCCAATCCACCACAGGGCACAGTCACACACAAGACCACACACTACAAGCAGTTTGGAAACACCAATCAACTTAACCTGCATGTCTTTTGACCGTGGGAGGAAACATACCAAGAACAGGCAGAACATGCAAACTCCACGCACACAGACCCAAGGTGGAAACTGAGCCCCAGGCCTGGAAGTGATGGTGCTAACCCCCATGCCACCGAACCACCCTCAAATATACAGCAAATGTCAATTTTATTAAAAGTCATATTTGCTCCATGTTTAATAGCCTTCACCAATTAACTTGTGGTTCTTCATGACTAGTATAATTAATCATTTCAATGTGATGTTGAAGAGTGATGATCTAAAACCAAAATGTTTTCTTGTGGTCTTGCACCACTTTCCATTGGTCAAAATGTTGCCACATCCAGCTAGTCTGGTTATCTTGACTCCATTTTCTCTACAAAAGCCCAACAAAGCAGTAAATTTTAGCCATTGTAAAAAATCTTTTTTTCAGACACAGAACTGGATGACTTTTATAGTGAAGTCTCCCTGCTGACTGTATGGAGAAAATGTGTGCTTCTCCAGTCCAGACCCTACTAAATTCTTGCATTTTTAGGAGAGCCTTTGTGTGTGGGTATTCTTTTAAAGGAGATGGATTAACTGGATTCAAATGCGGAGTGGCATTCTGGGTGCATCCTTTGGACTGAGAATTCTGTGGCATATTTTAAAATTCAGAGATTAAATCTCTTGGCTGCTCAGAGACAGCCAAAGACAGTTCTTTTGTTAGGGATGATATCCCTGCAGGTTAGAAGACTGCTGGTGGCTTCAAAAATACCCAGGATGCCAAGCCCAGTGAAATGTCTTTGATTTCTCTGTTTTTTACACACTGTTTTGCAAAACAGACACAAAAATAATGCAGGGGACAGAAAAATAAAAAGTGGACCATTAGCCTTTTCAAATTCTACGTTTCATATAATTATGTATGAGAAGAACTATACCTAATCATGTTGCTGTACACTTTCTATAGAATATAGAATAAGATTTCAACGCCCAAGAATGCAAGAAGAATAATTTAATCTTTGTAGGGCAGTTAAAATGTTACACAATTTGTATTTAAAGTTAGATGCAGATTAATTAAATTTATACCTATTTTTTAATAGCTTTTCTGAAGATTTGCCTCCAAGCTCTTGATGATGGTATTGCGTTTAGAGCAGTCGATGTGATAAATCGAACCGCTGTTATTGCTGGCCCCTGATGCCCTGGAGGTTGCTGGTTTAAATCCTCTATGTGCACAAATGTTTGCACACCTTTTCCAAGTGCTGTGTTACCTTCAGGTGCTCCTGTTTCCTTCCATAATCCAAAGATTTGGTGATCAAGTGAACTGAGCATTTTAGAAAACATTTTAACACTAGTTTCCATCCATGTATTACAACCCCTTATTCGTTGCAGGGTTGCAGTGGCCTGGAGCCCATCCCAGACAGCCCTTCGAACAAGGTGGGGGACAGCCTGGACAGGGAGCCAATCCATCACAAGGTAGCTTGCACGGGTGTGATTTGAACCCACAACCTCGTCTATAAAAATTATAAAACTGAATCTTGACCACTTGCCCACCAAGTCTACTGACACTAATTCCTAAATTTGGTAAAATGAAAAGCATAGATGAACAAAACTGGCAGAATAACCACCAAAAGACACAAGACTTAATGAAACTTTTGGGTTGAGTCTATTGTAATGAACGAATTAAGCAATTAGTTAACAACGACCTCGTACGCAAGCAAGTGCGTCCGTGCTGCCCAATCTTGTAACAATTTAATGTGTAATACACACAAATAGTTTTGTTTGTACTGTAATCTAATTTCCTCACTATTGTTATGTATACCCACATAACACGCCTTTTCTGCAGCTTGCTTGTCGACATTCACCGTGACCCTTGAGACAGACCCCTGGTAATAATTACAATATGTTCTCGTACACGCCAATAATCCCTTGCAGACTCCGCCCAGCGGTTAACACGGAGCGCCGTTTCTGCCTATTCCCACCGTCACCTGTTCACGGTGCACAAAGGAGTATAATCTGTTCCTCTCACAAGCTCGTAGCTACAAATAAGAGCCCATCTGTCTCTAACAAAGTACAACCAGAATGCACTCTGCAAGAGGGTCTGTGCAATAAAGAGCACGTTGTGTTTTAATTATTCCGACCGCGTTTGATCGCATGTTCACACACGTTCTCCTGCTGCTGTGCTAAGACATAACGAGAGGATGATGGTGAGGATTGTGTTGGCAGCTGTCAATGCAAAACTGCACAACAGATAAAATTATTTTGTATTATGCATTATCATTCTTTTTATTTTTTTATTATGCATTATCATTCAATGTAAAAATGACAGCTAAAGGTTTGGTGTAATTCCGTTAATTCAGTCCCGTTTTAAAAGAAGGCTGCAGGTCGTCTGGCAGCTTTGTCCATCGGTGTTTCGTCGTTTCCCAGGTGCTGAGAAATGCTCATTTACCGGCTGCTGCAACTGCGAGTGACACATAAAAAAATAATAATAAAATAAAAATGAAAGCCCTCCTAGCCACGGGGGATGACCACAGCCTGGCTTTTATTTCCAAGGTCGCTGAATTGAAAGGGCATCTGCCTAATCATCCTTAAGCCTACCCGTTATGATCCAGCGCACGCACGGCGTGGCTCTACCCTGGTTTCTTTGTCAATATGACTAACTACAGCGCACTGTTCTTCAGACACGTTATATAGAAGGTTTTAAAATAGGTTTATATATAGTTTTAAAATGGTTTTGAAACCCAGGGAGGAATGTGTCAAATTAAGACTGGCAATTCGGGGCATTGCGGGCAAGTAAAACCCATAGGGCAGGGTGTTTACCATTTGTGACCATTTGTGTTTACATACATAAAGGCAGTTTAGAAGGCTATCCATTACGTTTTGATGTTGTGTTTTCACTCATGTATTTTTAATGGATTTTTCCACAAATCGCCAAAACATATTAGTACATTAACAAAATGTGAATTTAGAATAAAATGTCTTGTTTCATGATGTGAAGTTTTGAAAGGGTGAACAAGTCCACTTATTAGTTTGGATTTCTCCATATGTAGACCAGGCAAAATGTGAGTGATGCTTTTAAATGGAGTGGAGGCAGTTACACTGCGTTTTTACTAGGGTTTCCATGGTTCTGTATTCACATTTATTCACATTTTAGTTTCTGTAGAAGTACAAGTGCCAGAAAGACAACTAATGTGCCATTTTATTGACTCCTTAGAATAAAAATGCTTCATTCTCTCCTATTAACTATGTGATAAATTTAAAATAGTTCCACTGACTGGAATCAGCAACACTCGTAGCAGTAGTTTTGCGTCAGTGCTTTGAAAGTCTCTTGAGAGGGTGTGAATAAAATGTATTGAAAACCCAGAGTTTACACAATGCTATATCATCTATAAAGTGGGGTCATTTGTTGTCCCATTTGAAGACCACGCATGAGCAAGAAGCTCCAGCCTGTTGTCCCATTTGAAGACCACGCATGAGCAGCCTGTGCCATTAGGTCCCCAGAGCCTCTAGAAGCGAACTGAGCATTACAGCGGTGGAAAATCTTCTGGACAAAGGTCACTGAAATAAAGAAAATGAAATCAATCCACCTTAAGGAAACGCAGAGCTGAGGTGTACGCTGAGGTGTACGGGAGTACGGCCATGAGAAGGTCGGTCCTCTGCACGGCGTTCTGTGTGTGCTTTGGGTCTTTAATTAGTTTTAAATAGTAAAAGGCTGATGGAAAATAGAGGAAAGTGATTTGGGGCTTTTGAACGCAGAACTGGGAGGAGTTAGGACGTTATGTGTTAATAAAAGTGAAAAGTGAGGTTGACATTTGGGCAGTAGGTGACGGCAAGTGAAGATGATTAATAAAACATTTATATATATAAAATGCAGGGCAGATGAAAATTACGATTTTTTTTTTAGTTTTTCTTTAGTTTACTGTAACAAGAGACATTACTGAATGCTACCCTGAAATCTAACAAACCACTTAAAGTGAACTTCATTCATCCTTGCCAGTTTTGGTGATTGTGCACAGAAATACATTTTAAAAAGTAAAATATAATGAACATTTCAACTCAAAACGGTGAAATGAAAATTGACATGAACTTGTGTCCTGATCAACTGTTCATGTTAAACCATTCATAACCTATAACAAACACATTTCTAATATCTTTCAAAGTTTTCATAATCTGTGTTTTCTTCACATTAAAAAATCTTTATAAATCAAGTGTTATTTCTCAGTTGCAACATGATTATAAATTTCACAACATCCATCTACTCTCTATACCGCTTGTCCACTTCTGTGTCACAGGAAGCCTGGAGACCATCCCAGGAGGCACAGACCAGGGGACACCCGGGGTAGAGCGCCAACGCACCACAGGGCACACACACACACACACACACACACACACACACTAGAGGCAATTTGGAGACACTAATCAATCTAACCAGCATGTCTTTGGACTGTGGAAGGAAACTGGAAAAAACCCACCAAGCACAGGGAGAACTTGCAAACTCCAAGCACACAGACCCAAGGCAGGAATCGAGCCCCAGGCCTGGAGGCATAAGGTGACAGTGCTAACCACCCTGCCACTGTGCTGCCAAGATTTTACAACAGTACACATGACATGTTTCAGTGTTAAACAGGGTTGACATTTGCGTGCAGAAAGAGCATATATCGTTATGTAATTGTGGGGAGGCAGGTGAGCCCTCTGACACAGGGACATGTGCCACAGGCCCATGGGGATTGTCCCAATATGGCTTCCAATGGCATGCAAGAAAAACCAAACGAAAAAGCCATAATTGCATGTACAAACAGATGATATGTTGATAGATTACTACAGCAGAACACTGGGAAGACTGTCTAGGAAGCCAATGCAGAACACATTTGGCGCAACAGAAACCACCATTTTCCCAAGTGCAGGGATGCCCAACCTGTTCTCCCTTCTGCTTCCTCTCTGGGGGCGGCATTAGGCTGGCATGCAGTGTGGCTTGTTGATGATAAACAATCAGATGGCCCGATGTGAAAGGGGCCTTAACGGATATCGTGGTGATATAAGGTGCCATGGCGACTGATGGCAGTACACACGATGATGCTGACCATGCATTGGCCGAGCATCTAGTGTGTCACGACAGCCAGCCAGCAGCTCTATGACAGCACACCCTAGTCCCGCCCATCATGCATTTTTAGACAGTTTTTTTTTTTTTCTGCGTTTTGATTCTAATGTGCCATCTCTTTTCTGCAGACATATTCTCCCGAGAAGCACTGAATTTAAGTGTCCTCCAACACAGGCAGAATCATTCATCCATCCATCCATTATCTTAACCGCTTATTCCTGGTGAGGGTCACGGGGAAACCTGGAGCCCATCCCAGAGCA